>JAPYYV010007017.1:0-22133 GCA_030522625.1 Copidosoma aretas | reverse complement strand
ATGATAACAGTAAAATAATAATAAAGAAGTCATACGTTTTGAGTTCTTTGCTGGAATTCGAGTGAATATTACATAATGAAAATACAGAAGCACTAGATAAAGACTCAGTCTATCGACTGGTAGAGTATCTGTGTAGTTGTGTTTGGCAATATTTTTATCAATTATAGTAGTATAAATGAACAACTGTGCTCTACTGATAAGGCAAACTTTTATTCGAACATTCGAAAAATACACCTTATTATATTACATCAAATAAGCAGTATCGCTCAAAAGTTTAAAGTAGAAAAGGCGAAACGTTACTTCGAGTGTTAAATCTGGATTGATAACCGAAAATTCATAAGCTTACGACTATTTTGTCCGAAAATAAACCAAACACATAATCACTTGCATACCAATCATTGCCAGTGTCTGTTATATAAAATGAAGTTTAATACTAAAAAATCACAAAACGGTTAAAAAAAAACTTTTTTTACGCTGGTTAACAGTATCGTTAAACGTATGCACAATTGACAGATCAAATAGCCTCAACACAGTAAATTCCACAATGTAGCAAACATCGGGTGACAAAGAGAAAGATAACCCTGCACACAAAAAGTTGTATGATACAGCGAGAGAGAGAGAGAGAGAGAGAGAGAGAGAGAGAGAGAGAGCAAGTTGCCTCGCTAACTTGAGTATCTGCCTCTTCCTTTTCTTCCTCAATCAACATCCATAACACCACTACATTTACCCATCACTGGTTCAAGAAGTTAACCAAACAACACAAATTTAATGGACTTCGTGGCGCAACAGGACCCATTCCCCCTTTAAACTTTTTCTTTTCATCTCTCCTCCCAACTCATTTTCCCCCTCCTACCCCCACCACCTGCTATCTCCTTCTCTCCAATCCCTTTGTCTCCGCAATGCTCGCCGAGGAAAATCAAATCGGAGATTCACGGTCTGAGCAAATTACAGCGCTAAACTGATATTGGCCGATAGGAAACCAACAAACGATCGTTCGTCCACAACTGCTGTTGTTTCTGATGCCCAGCTACGGAACTACTAGAGCTGATTAGATTTGATCGATGCTTCGCGAGAGTTATCGTGTCTCGAGCGTACGTCAGTTATCGTTGAAACAGAAGGTTGGCCACTGCGGCTGATGCTACACTCGCATGAGGATGGCTACACCTTTATTTCCATTATCAGTTGGTAAACCTAGTTTCGCTGAAAGGATGGACAGGGGGTGGTTTGCAGATAATACAGAGAGTGCCTCTTTTGTTGTACAACCTTCGAGCGATGTTCAGTTTTGCTCAGCAGTATACGGGTTTTTAATTTCGTAATACGATCGGTCCGTATTTCATTGGAGATGGTAAATAGTCATTAATACGAAGAACGTAAAACCATAATTTGCAAGTGGTGATGAAATTCAAGATAGAGTTACGTTTTTTTGTTTTTAATTCTTTGATTTGTGTGATCGTGTGCACTGTACTTTTAATTAGAATTCAAACCACTTACATTAAATAAAGAGAAAATGACAATTATTAAACACATGTGACTTGTTACAGAATCAACTGCGTTTGTTCTATTTATGCTCGCGTGTTGTTTAATTTATTCCATAAATGCGTAAGTACCGTGAAACCACAACAAATCAACAAGGTATTTCATTTTTCAGATATATTACATCAGACATCAATGAAATAAAAATAAGCACTCATTTATTATTTAGTGAGATATTTTTATTACATCAATTGTAAGTAAAATACCCACTATGCTGTAACGCACGTAGAAAATATTATATTCTTCACGCAGGTGAGAGTTAAATCCCGATACACCGAGTATAACAGCCGATTCACGCGTGTGGGGTGTGAATATTTACGTATACTTTCTGTGGGTGTGTGTGTTTTCATGTTTCTCCACTTGCTCCAGGGATTATAGACGTGCACAATGCATCGTCGATACTGACGGCTGACAGCCGCTACGCGGAAATTCCGGAATTTCAGACCCCATTGATTGTTAAATCAATACCTATACAATAGCAGTACCAGCACCTTCTCTTTTCGTATGCAGCATGTAGAGAAGTTAAGCCGTTATGGCAGACGCATCTTAATGAAACATTTGTTTTAGAAATTAGGTTACATTTACATCGCCTTGTACGTATCACATTTGATTTAGAAATTGGTTAAATAAAAGATGTATATTCTTGAAAGCACACACCAACGAAGTTTCCTTTCGTTTTCCCAGAAACACTTTGTTCAAGATATACAAAATCACAAGGCATATCCATTCTTTCTGGTATCATTCCTATAATATAAGCCCGTGGAATCAAAACTATTGTATTTTCAGGAATATTTTATTTATAAAAGTGATCACTAAAAAAACTTGTCTGGCTGATACTGCTACTTTTATAACTAAGTCAGTAGTCAAGACCAATGTATGGTCAGCCAAAAACTTTCATCCCACCAATCACAAAATAATATCCCAAGCAAACCACATAACAAATAACATCCATCATTCACCTTTATTAGGGATGAAGATCTATGTTAAAATTGATCATGCGCGCGAAACGCAGAATCGTGGCAGTAACTCGTCGCTTTTGGATCCTCAAGTAGAAAGAAAAACATCGGTCATGCTTGAACCTTGATATGCAAATGTAGCGCAGGTGATTTATGCCAAAAGCGGATGACGCACTGGTCATTATCGGCAGCAGTGGTGGAGCATCAGCAAGCGTGAAATTAGGAAATGCAACGCGTGCACGCATATGTTTTACGCTCGTATGCATACGAGTATTGATAAAAATCCGCGCGTTTTTTGTGTAATAACTTTTCCATCATTTTTTTTTAAAATCCTGTTCTCTTTTGAAGACTAAAATCCATGTGCATCATACAGATTGAAGCATTCGAATTTATATATTTATGTTTTTAATTCCTCGAAGAGAGATCTTGCCGAGGGTCCGCAACGTAGCCCTGGTTGGATCGCACTTGAGTGGCGGACACTGTTTTTCCTACCGAGGGCGCACCAGCCTCTCAAAAACGCCCGAAGTATGAAAAACCATTTTTACAGAACTGATCGAGATAAACAATTGGTGAAATAATCCGAGTTTAGGGCGCAAGGTTATCGTAAATTAGTTGTGACAATTCGGTTATTCGTATGATTTAAAAAAAAAATTAATACCTTTAAACTTGCAGAATAAAATTATTACTTTGACCTCTTATCCATCCTCTGATTAAATCCAAAACATTCATGTCAAACAAGTCTGGAAACGATCGCTCATGAGTACGATCCCCCAGAATTTCATCCAACAGCCTCGTAAACTTCCTTCTCCTGAGATTTTGGGTTCTACACGCGACGGCGTTAAGTAACAATTCCTGAGACACTATACACACATACCCACACAGTGAAGCTTTAATCAGACCTTTACCTCCTCTGGCTATCTAGCTCCTCCTTCTAACCCTTGGCATGTGAATTTTCTCCCCTCTCCAACCCTCACATTCTATCTAGTGTGCAAAGTGTTTTATTGCGCGATAAATTTCAAACGCGCCAGAGTAAGACTAGGAAGTAGTTCATGTGTCAATAAATAAATACATGGATGAAGCATGTAATATACAAGAGCGAGTCAGAAAGCAGGAATTACTGATCTTTAGCTTAGCTATATGCTGACTGTTAGTTTCTTGTGATTTACCAGAATTTTTGAGAACGCAGGAACTCCATTGTATGCATTTTATATGTGGATGTGATGGCGTGTGCAGTTGAGAAAATTTTGGACTCTACTTAAATCATGTGAGTTTTTTTAAGGTTAAAATATATTGTTGATAGAATACCATTCTTCGCCATTGCAGTCTACTAATAGCGATATTTTCAAAGACTACCAACGGGATTGACGTGATAATTTTTCTAGAAACTACACCAATTTCAATTAATTATGCAGGGGACTTTCCCGTTACCCTTTTCGCCCTCCATGTCGAGCTGCTTACCATGTAGAGACGGTGTTAAATTCTTGACGGGGAAGTTAATTGAATTCAAGCCGGAAAAGAGGGCACAAAAGATTGATTTCTTCTACCTTCTCCTCCTTGGTGGTTAAATAAATCGGCTCCCCTTGTTTTCTCACATCCCCCTCCCTTGACTTCAGTTGATGTATTACACAGAAAAGAAAGTAGACAAAGATAGTCCTCTAATTAATTGATGGAGAAGATCTTAGGTAATTGTGTGTGTACAATCGTGGTGAATCCGAATCTTTTTAAGAGTCCCTTTACCGCCTGCAATCAAGACGTTGCGCTTTCTTTTCTCTTTTACAAAAAGAGACGGACAGATTGCTCTTTTTTGTCTGATTTCTACTTTTTTGTCAAGTCAGAAGTTTTTCCCTCTCACTTTTGCTGTATCTGTGTCCATTGTTGTGGCTTACAGTCGACGATGTACATGACAAAGTGTACATATATGCCCGTTTGCATGTTGTTTCCCCTCTCAAGCTGAGAGAGAAAGAGCTCGTTGCATTGGAATGGAAAAAGGAAGAGCCGCAAAATATAGCAGGGACAGGGATTACGCCAGGCACGGAAAAAACAATCCACGCGCATATCGAGCACATACATTTGTAACATCGCGTGTTTGATAATCGGCTTATTCGAAAACGCCTGAGCTTACTCTATCACTCTCCTCCTTACGATGTTGCAAATACTAACACGTATACATACGTACTTTTACGTGAGTATGGACATACTTACGAACATGTGATGAAGTCTTTGTTTTCGTTGTGCCTATTGACAGTGATGTTCGTTTGCTTCTTTCGATTATACCTGCTTTGAAGTCCTTGTATATTATTATCCGTTGCTACTTTTTTACGATTTAGTTAATGTGTCATAGAGTGTCCGAGAAACAATGGTGGTGCGGAAATAAAAAAAAAAAATTCATTTCTTGTGGAAGAAATTTCAATACATCCAGCCTGTAAGAGCAATTTGTTTTTATCCACAGTAAATACTCGATACCAATGAAAATTTCGTTTCAATTAAGTATACGTTATAATTGGAAAAAAAAAACCAAACAAATATATGTTAACGACTCATGAAAGGTGTACAGTAGGGAACACGAAAACATGTGCCATTATCCCTTTATATTCCCATAGAGCAGTACGATCAGATGTTAAATTAGATGGTAAATTCGATAAATGATATGGTCCAACGATTTTCAGGCAGCTTGGGATGCATATCTTGTTTACCAGAGACACAAAGACAACAATGACGGAAATCCCTTGCTCGTGCGAATACCACGACTTCTTACTGCAAAGATGTTGAATGCGACAGCGTAATTACTGCCAGTGCTAACTAAGATTCGAGCAAGAGTCACTTCTGTAGTGTCTATGCTTGTGCACACACACACACACATACGCACGCACGCACGAGCGCACACATGCACTTTTTCCTTAGTACCGAATCCATTATTATCAATTACAAATGTGTACAATTCATCCTCATGTGTACGTTGATTATTAAACAGGTCAGCAGTATAGAGGTTGACAGTGTTAAGGAAAAAAAAGATTAGTGTCATTAGCACTTTAGCAGGCACACATAAAAACGAAGTTGTTGATCAAACAGATCGTAATCTTGATACCCTTGTGATAGGTATAAAAATTCACTTTTCCGTCTTCTAACCTCAAAATAGCACTTTCACCGAAAGGCTTCTTTACGAACCTCGTTACGGCCCTCGCCTTCGGCTCGTGCCGTAAACTTCTCAGTTCGTAAATATAAGCCTTTCCGAACTCGTACGAAATAGACTATTTCCTACCTCGGACGTTTTTGAGGCGTTTTTATCCAACTATTATCTCCTGTTTTCTATTAATTTCTCATGTTTTCCATGTTCAGTAGTAAATATACTTCGCTGTGCAGAGTGGTCGTTTCCTTTGACACTCGGTTATGTTGGACCATCAAAATTGCTCCGGGTGTGTCAGGGAATTAATTTGTGACAACAAAAATTAAAACTGCTGATGAGTGTTTTAAATTTTATCATATTTATATCTTGCTACAACAGCTCATGTTTAAAGCAAACAAACTCTCGTCTACTCGTAATGAGATTAGGAATAATGCACGCACGGCAGTACATCAAGGAGGCTTGACGACCATCGATCAAACAATTTATGAAACAGCCATCCCACCATCACTGCCTCGACATCAAAACATTAACTAGCGCTATGCAACACAGACTATGCCATCACAAAGTATAAATGCAAGTGCCTTAGCGCGAAAAGGTACCATTTCGATTTTAAGTATTGAAAAAGAACTATCCTCTACCTTAGTGGAAAAAGTTACTAACTGATTTATATTTATTCCGAAAAAAGTTGGCAAAATTCAGCCAGTACAATATTAGTTCCGAAAATGTTTAAGACGTGCGATGTATCTCAAAAAATAGCAAAGTCTGTTGAAAAAATGGAAATAATAATGAAAATATTACTTCTTCATTGAGGATGCTTTCTTGAGCTTCAAGGTCAAAGCCAAGCGTATTCCAACTTTTTTCACGCAGGTGTCTTAAAAATTATTATTTTCACTTGTTTTTCCGCCTAAAAACTCAGACTTGCCTAATTTAAAATGTAACTTGCTTAAAATTTCGTTCTAAGTTTGATACAAGAAAGTTACTTTTCTTGAAGTATCTCTTTCCACTAAAACATTAAATGGTCCATATACTTTCATCAGCAATCCTTTTGAAAATGCGATATCACTAATGAAGACAACATACTCGTATATTATCCACAATACAGCTAACAAAATAGATAGTAATGGAAATAAAAGCTGGGAAGAAAAAGAAACACCACGGGAGTACTGACAGCGGTCACTGTAGAGGGGCGAGCCCAGGCGGGGGTGCAGAGGCCGCACCCGCTCTAAAATAATACTTTTGCGTGGATAAGAAGCAGGAGCCGTGCTTATACACTCACACACGTGATGTGGAAAAGGGGAAAAGGGGGTCGAAGGGAAGGAGTGGCCTGTGCGTGCGGAAAGCAACATTAAGTGATCTATAGCTGACGGCTATGTGGTGAAATATAAAGGTACTGCCGTGGCACACATAAAACCGTCCGATTGTGCTGGTACCGGTCACGCTGTGAAACAAGGCCGTCACAGAGAATAAATTGAAAACGCAGAAGTAGGAGATTCCCTTATCTTCGCATATTCTGGAAATATTTATCGCGACTCCTTATTGTAGACGGGGTTTGCGTTTTTAGAAGATCAGAAAGAGCTTGGAGACAATTAGAGATGTGTGTCGGAGGAACGACTTATTTTTGGACTCTGACCATCATTCATTTTTAGTTTCAGGCAGAGGTGGCGCTTTAAGGACATTGGCTTCTACAACACAGGTCAGAAAATAATCGAATATTGTTGTTTGACATAATATTATTGTTTCGCTATTAAAAACGTGCCATTATATGGATTGATCAATTCTGATAGCATATGGTATGATCAGTGTACAAATTCATACAAAAATCTAAACTGAAATGATAAAGCTTACCATCAATGGGTGAATTCTCAAACTTAACAACTTAGAAAATAATCTAGTTTTTCTTGATCTTACAACTTATACCACGTCTACTTCAATATTTAATACCGGTATCGACTGCAATTACATTATAACAAGTTTATTTGTCAGAATACATCCTCGAACGTATCTTATAGATTCTGGTTATTCTAGAAGAACATTGCTTAGAAAATAGTCACTACAAAAAAATATGATAGACATGCCGATCTATTTAGGACCTCGATGGGTTCCAAAAACTTGCATCCAGAACTTGCGAAAATCTTTTCTCCATAGCTCCTTCCTCAATGAAATTTTCGGTTTCACTCACGCACGTGCGAACTCTCACGATACGTCCACATTCCCTCTTGACTTCTCGAGAGCACTTATGGCGGGATCATATAACAGCCAACAGCCATAAGCTTTTAAGAGGGCCAAGCCAACTGGCTCGTTGGCACTGTACCAACCAGTAGTATCCATATATTTTTTTCTCTTTCAACAGATGTGTTTCTCTTCCCAAAACAGTGATGCTGGTATCCATCTATGCCCATAACATATTGATTCGATAAGGGGTCTAAAACCGTTAAGTGTAGGAGATAGGGGATGGATGCACGGGACGAAATTGAAAACAACACCACGTACCTATGCGATTCCATACGATGGCATGTACTCGTATTTCGTGTTTTTTTAATTTAACTTTAATATATCTTTTATTGACAATATGTCATATCAAAAACCCCTGAAAGATTTTATCAAGGCAGCAGGTCGATGTTGTATACACTGCACGAAAGTAATAACGAGCTCTGTTTTTATTGCTATGGATATAATTTAAGGTACTTATTACAAAATGACAAAGTTAATTAAAATACAACTTCTTACTATTCGAAAATTCAAACAAACGAAGACTGCAGGGCAGTAAGGACACAGCGAGAATACCATACGATATTTTTATTTTCTTCACAGCGACCAAACGAACAGTAACAAGACAACGGCAGTCATGATAGATACATCCTTGCTCATTTTTCCCTTTCATCTTCAGTCCTTTCATCTACTGCATCTACTGCATTAATGCCCACAAGAACAGCAACAGCCTCAGTGGCAAAGTGAGTCAATAAACATCGCCTGCAGGAACTAGCAGTAAAGAAAGAGAGAGAGAGAGAAACGGAGAGGGGGAACCAACGCAAGAACGCGCTCGATGTCTTTATTGCGGTCCTAGTCTCTACCACACAGATATGCAAATATACTTACCCAGGCAGACCCAAGAGCAAAAGGTGGCTGTTTATCTCTCTAGCGTGCACAAAAAAAGCTGCAAAGTATTCCAAGTTGCTGCTGCTGCTGCGTCTTGACCTAGGCTTTAATGAACAGAAAATAGGCGAGAGTGAGAAACAGAAGAGTGTAAAAAAGGTTAAAAAAAATATGTGCGAGAGACAGTGATTCCGAAAAATGTGATTCCAACCGACGAGCTCTTATTTTACTGTCCAGTATAGTCGATGATCTGCAAATCTGCAATAGTATAAAAAAAAAAAGCTTTTCATCATTTATCACGTGCACGAATGGTGTACGTTGCGTTGACTATGGAAAAGAAACTAGCACATTAAAAAGTTGAGTAGCTAATCGATTATTACAGTAATTACGCAAACACTGCTTTAACACTAGGATTACTCGGATGTTCCACCCACGCCGCGCTGACTTGAGAAATCCATCAAAATTAAGCAAAATCACATGAGCCTGTCCACACACATTCAAACTCACGAACAATATTAGAGCCCTCGCTGATCTCCCTAAAATCTAATTGTAGCCGCTCGCAGTGTTCGCTACTTATAAGCTTGCAGCTTTGTAATCTAGTATCAGTTAACCAACCTTGTCTTCCCAACCTCTTTTCCCTTATACTCACGTTATCAGATCAAGTTGGAACAGAATACCAGCTCCGCGTTGAAGGTATAATTGGACGTTAGAACTGTACTTGCCTGCGCATACTCTAGTGTATCTTTTTTTGACAACATCAAGATATGTAAAGCTGGCGTTTTCACTTGTAATGGGATTTTGCTCATTTTTGTATTTTTTATAGAATGTTATGAATAAGCAACGTCACTCAGTGTGATTATGTTTTGACTACAAATGTTTTTTCATTACTCGTTACATCATTCGTAATCATAACGTTGGCAATCCACAAGCAGTACGAGTCAACAATATGGTCAAGCGGATCGAAATTTCTCTATTTCCACATATGAATGACCAAAGATTGAAAGTTCAGAGCTCCTGATCTTGGTTTCTAATCCATCAAGTGTCAAGAGGAAAGGAAATGGAGAGTGGGCAATGGCCGCAGTGATGGTTGATACGTGTTTCACTATTTGACATCAAGAAGGTAACACGAGGAAGATAATGTCGCCCAATCAGCCAAATCACATGTTGCAATAAATCAGGTGAAAAGAAAGAGTAGGCAGGTACCGGCTAGAAAAATATCTCGACTGCTTTAGAAAAGAAAGTAAAGATGGAAAGTGATCATCCCACACTGCTCTTCCAACTTTAGCACAATGCTTTCCACTGCCTTGTCTATAAGAAGGCGCAAGTTTTTATTTCTTGCCTCAATAATTACTGTTGTGCTATTTGAATGTTGAAAGATACAGTAATCAGTATAACATGATGGGGTTATATATAAAAATAAAGAGCATGTATATGTTTAGAGAAAACGAGGAGCATGTGCACTTGCATGCATTACGTGGTGAATTTATTTGTCAGGAAAGAGAATGACAGTCACCATACATCTATACGGCATCGCGTAAAATTACCATATACAATACCTATTCACGTATATATTAGGCGAACAAGTTCCAAAAGAAGTACACCAGAAAGTCGCGGTATATAATGACCAACAACCCTTTATCAGTCAGCAGAGTCTTCGAGTCACATCACCTTGTATTGAAGAGAGAGAAATAGGGATAGAGTTTGGGGATGGTTTCAGTAGCATGTAAAGAAGAAGGACCGTAAATGTGGCCCAACTTCGAAGAGGGAGAGATAGAGAGAGAGAGAGAGAGAGAAAGGGGTTGTAGGGGCTATGATTCAGGATCTGGGAAGGAAGGGCAGGGGTTGGAGCGATCAATAGATATGCTTCAGAAATAGGTATGTATTAACGTGTATGTGTGTGCACGCATAGTTAGCACGTGACCAGCGATCTAAAATGCCGCACAAAACTATATGCTATAGGCATACTTAAGTATACGATTTGGTACGGCATTTAAGATCGCTGCACGTGACCCCTCCGTATGTTACTCGTATGTAACTATTCACTATAACACGACGCAACAGGATAATCCGACTTTCGTTCTCGTTCCATCTCGAAAGGGCTTGTCCGTCTGAACTTTTCTTCCTTCCTGCAGCTGTTGTTCTTTATTGCGAGTATTGGTTTAGTGAGGTCAATGTTATTTTCGAAGTGACTCTGACGGATAATAATGATGTGTTGCATGCGGTGTATGTTTACTTATATTGGTGGTAGTAAGGAACGATGATCTTTAATCTGTCGATTTATTCAGCAGCGTTTTTTCATTTTAAGATTTACTGATCACTTACCTGATACATACGATCATTTATAGTTCAAAAGTATTCATATGGATGCAGCTGCAAGCATTGAGGTATGCACATGTAAAGGGATTAAGGTCCTGCAATTTGGAACCGTGGAAACTTCTTTTACTCCACCAATGCTCAAACTATAGTCGGTTTTGATCCCTTTCTAATACTTACTCAGCAGACATTTCATTCTAAGCTGAGGTACAGCTAGAAGATCAAAGTCATAATTACCATCGAATATGATATGACATATCTACTTTTCTTAGCATGTATTTTTTTAAGATAAAAATGAGAGTGTACCATGAAGTAAACCAGATAAATATGAAGAAATACCACTCGCACAATTGAATAATTGAGTCTGGATGGTGTGCCGCACAAATGTGCGTTTCCAGTTTTTGGTTTCCGTGTATCTAATGAATTCTCGTATATTTCAGCATTGTCGTGTTTTATAAGGTTAATTTAGGATTATTGGATATTCTGTTATCACTGAAAAAATTTTCATCAAAAGTTCATTGTTGATAAGCGAGATAAAAGCAACAGAAGTACTCAGAATACATAATCCCATAAGCTTACATGTAAATCTTACGTAATTACTTATATAGATTTCTCGGCTCTGAGGGAACCCGATGCCTCTTAATTTTGACAGTATTATCTTAAAGGTTCTATAAACACATGGATAAATTTTCATTCAATTCTCATTATTATTTGTATTACCGGTTGTACTTCCTTAACTGGAATTGTCCTCTATTGATAATTTTCTAGAGAAACGAATGTGTACTCCCAAGGGGAATTTTTCTCACTATGCCTGTGGCGTTTTCATTTCTCTCTCATATCAGCAAGAGTAGGAATGGCGAGAAAAATGGAAAGGGGGAATTCACGATCTATTGATATTAGAAACTCTATCTCCTCGCTCTATTTACTGACCGACGAGAGCGATCAATTGCTCGGTGAATGAATTGTCTTCAGTCTGCTTGTACATCCTTTTTCTACTTTGATATCAACCCTGTATTAGAAAAACAATTATTACATATTGGACGTGAACAAGAATGGGATTAGAACTATATTGCTAAGCAATGTTTCCTATTTCATCACTGATTATAAAGAGTCCAATAAAAATCAATCACAATAAATTAAATCTTTATTCACGAAAGATAATTCTAAAAGTAAGGGTTAAACGGTCCAACTGGGTGGTTGTTTCTTCTTTAATAGAAATTGTACATCCGAAATTAAAGCAAGCAGTCCAACAAGTGGTCACTTAAAAAATTACTTCAGTATGCAACTACCCGTAACGTTTGTATTAATTCAGATGAATAGTAGTCACGTTCCAATTTGATCACAGTTAGTCAAATTAGTTTCTCAATATTTGATGTTCTTCACCCTCTGGATCTTTTATTTTTCCTCTTTACTATCAAGTAATTTTTCCCAATAGACAAATACCACCGGCTTGTATTACAAATAAACATTTATAAATATATAGGTGACTTCACACACAAACAACAATTTTTATTTTTCATCCTTCATTTCATCTTGATTCTAAAAACGAATCCTGACAATTCCAAGGTTTTTGACCATTCCTTAATCACTGATCCAAATAGGTAGGAGTACTACGAAAGGACGTAGAAACGCGTGCAAAAGCATGTTTATTAGCTTACGTAAGGGATACAACGAGCCCAATTGTTGGAAGGGCAAAAGAGGGAATGGAAGGGGCATTAACCAACCATAAACGTGATACTACTATATCTACGTTTGTATATGCCAGTGTTAAATCTATAATGTGAGGTAGAGGTAGAGAGAAATAAATAAATAAATAAAAGAGGCTACTCGAAAAAGGCCAATTCATAATGGTCAATAAATCTGATTACGTGTGTGTGGTTCGTCTAGCCATTCTTCCTTTGTCATTGTATCTTTATCTCGTCTTCTCTTGCGCTTACCCTCTCAAAGTGCCACTACGGTTAGACCAGACCTTATACCCAGCCAAGTGCTGCTAATGTTACGCAGTTATGCATGTAAACTTATACTACCACCTTTATATGTATGGTCTGAGCATCAACGACCCTTCTTTTTTTTCTCTTTTCAATGGTTTTTTCACACACCAATGGGCGTAGGTGCAGCTTACGATTATACACACGTGTGGTTTCTCTCTAAAGATAAAGGTCTTGGGTTGGCTTTTTTTCTTTTATATTGCTCATGAGCGTGCAATAGAGATCAGTGACAGCTGGGAGAATGACGGTAAGACTGCATCGCTAGACTGCTTTTATGTGATGTTTTCAAGCCATCTACATTCTGGAATGTTTTTATTTATAATCCTGTTGCGTTCAACAAAAATAATTGTATAAAAATGCACAAAAGTAATTGTATAAAAACGCAAGTGTTCGTTTTAAAAAGTAAACGTCGAAATACATTCAAAATCTGCTTTTACATGTCGCTAAGAAAGAGACGAAGAATAAGTAAGAGCAAGACAATAGATAGTGCTATATTCTCTGAAACCGAATTAAATATCACTGAGTATGCTTTTTAGGTTTGTCTGAGATTTGATTCTGACCAGAATCAATTTTTCAAGGATTTCGTATAGCGTAGAGAGAAGGCTTATTGGCCTATATAGTTTGTTGGTTTGGTTGGATCTTTGCCTGGCTTGTGAAAGGTAAGATTGTTGCTTTTTTCTAGGTGACTGGAAGTATGACTGTTTTAAGCAGGCCTTGCAGATGTGAGTTGGTTGATTAAGCGCCTTGTTGCTTAGGTTTTCAGCACTGCGTTCATGATTCCATCTTCGCCAGGTGCATTGTTATTTTTGAATTTTTTCATGATGACTTTTATTTTCTGTGGTGTAATTAATTTAATTTCGTTATAGTTGGTGACGTCATCTTTAATTATCCATACCGTTTGGTGGGCGATTTCATTTATTTTTGGGTCGCTATAGTCCTGTGTGATTTGGTAAATTTTCTGAAAGTTTACGGCTAATACTTCTGCCTTTTCCTCGTATGAGAGTGCTATGTGCTGGCCGTTGAATGAGAAGATTTGTTTTTTTAGTGAGTTATTTAGTTATTTTTTAAAGGGAGTTATCCTTGGTGTTTAGTTTTGTCAGTATCTGTTCCTATTTGTTATTTTTCCATTTTTTAATTTCAGTACTAATTTTTGTGTTGAGTTTGTTGACTTTAATTTTGTTTTCTTCAGTCCTATTCCGTTCAAAAATCCTTCTAATGAAGTTTCTTGCTTTGATCAGTTGATGTATGTAATCTGGAAGTGCATTGTTGAAACTTAGTACTTTTGGTGCTGGTGTTGAGTGACTGATAGCATTTGAAATTATTTCTGTTAGGCCGATGATATTAAAGTCAATGTCTTGAGTTGTGTGGATTTGTCCGCTGATTTCAATTTTGGGATTTTTCAGCTGTGTTGCCTAGCTCAAAAGCACAAGGTTAATGATTTAATGTGAGTTCGTTGATGACTTGGATGATGATGCTTTGAGATATGTTTTTGACAACAGCCAAATCTATGGCTGAAAGACTACGCCTGGGTCTTGTGGTGTATTCTTTTAGATTAATTACGGAGACCGGCCTCGTCGGGGTGTATTCGAAGAGAATCCTTCCATTTTTGTCGACTTTTTTGTTGCTCCATGTAGTATGCTTGGCGTTGAAATCTTACATCAGTATCACCTGATTTGAAGAGTTGAAAATCGTATCAAATTCTGTGTTTGTTATTGTTTTCTTGGGTTAACCTTAGGCGCACAAACACTTTTTGACCATTTTTAAGACTTATCCCTATAATTTCAATATCTTGAGTGTGTATTTGTAGAGGGTAGTGATTTATAATGTTTTTACACATGATTATTACGCCTACCCCACGATTGTTTCTATCTTTTCTATAGATGCTATATCCAGTCATGCTTAACTTGATTTCACTAATTTTTATACCTCCTATAGCCATGATATCAATGCTGTGCTGTTAGATGAAATTCTTCGGATCATCCCACTTGCCTATGAAACCGTCTGTACTCCAGAACGCAAACTTAGTTCGTATTTTGAGTTTGGATGGCCTCGAGGAGTATGAGTTTTCTCACTGGACTCACAAGAATTTATACAAACGTCAATCTGTTGTTGATCAGTTGAAAATATCCTTAATTGCGCGGACATCCTTTACTCCGTTGTCATCCATTTTAGTAGCCTGACTGGGTAATTCAAATTGAAATTGAAATTTATTGAGATTGAGAGCCTGAGGTTCTGTACAACCCGTGCAGAAATTCATAGTACATACATTTACATAAGAGACAAAAAAATCGAAAGAGGAGGAACATTAGTTTTGTCGAAATGACTTTAAGTAGTACTTTCAATTACTACGGTAGCAGCAAGAAAATTAGCAGGGAAGTAAAGGGGCGCAGGTTTTCTACAGCTCTGTGGATATCTGCTAAAAAAAACAGCGTGGAGTCTTCGGGATTACACTGGCTCTCTTCTTCCAGCAGCGTAGGTATCGAAAGTATAGAGGCAACGGTAGTTTAACTAATGGAATCTTACAATGTGTGCAGACTACTGCCGTCACTTCTTTGCCCAACACCCTTTCTTCAATGCATTTCCGAAAAAAAAAAAAAAAAGACGCATGTGCGACGTTCACCACAATTTAACCGCACAACTCTTTTCATAGCACTTCCAGCATTTCATACCTCCGTGGGCTTGCATTCTTCATCTCTTTTTGTTCCACGACAATAATACTCCTCCAAGTAATTAAAGTCCAAGAGGCTGACTCCCACGCATCCCCACGCGATTACACGTATACAAGCAAGGGAGAGCGTTAAAAAGTATTTTCTATTAAAATTCCTGGTTAGCCCAACCCTCGTACTGGCGAAATGACTGGCACGCAATTATCACCACCTTTCCTTCTCCTACTCCTTTAGTACGACGCAGAGTGTGTCGTATTGAAATACCCTGGGCCTAGCATTTGGACTACGAACTAGGCTGCTTCTAGGTGACAATTTTATGAATGTGTGATCTGTGTTACGGAGTATAAAGACTTGACTACAAGGGACATTCACAATGGCAATCAAATTAGTACTTACTATATTGTATACAATTAAAACAACTAGTAGTCGACTTTCGTGTTGCAAATTTACCTTGTGGTCTGAACTTTAACTCTAGATCACCAACGGAATATCTATAGAATTGTTACATGTATAGACGCAGTCCAAGATGCAGATGCGAGCGATAGATGATAGAAGATATATTCATACTAAGCTCGTGCTCTTGGTTACGTAAACTTTTCATTTCCATCTTGTGTGCAATTAAAACTATACTGCTGAGGTTATTATGTGTGTTCATTGTAGTGCAACTATTACGAGGGCGATGACTTTCTAGTAACTCGTATCGTGGTCCACTCTTCTTGATCTTTACATGCTTTTACATAGTCCCCATCTATGGTCACTATTGTGAAAAAATTTTGTAACTATCACTACTTGTAGATGTATTATAAAATAACTATTTGCTAATAAGGTATACGGTATCATGCATCATTACTTGGTGAATGAGAACTATATTGTACCATGCAATGTAATAAAATAGTTACTTAAATGAGGTTTTATGATGGTTTTAGAGCTTATGTTATAGCGATGTTAGGATACATTTCTGAATTACAAAGAGTGATTACTTCCAAAAATCGTTGACTTGGAAATTCATATCTTTTAAAATCTATGTGGATAGGTTACTAGAAATAAGAATAAACAGCGTGGATGCGATGATAAATAAATAGCTCGAAGCTCTGCGTGAGAGATTCATAATTTCTATTATGTACAACATTTGCCTGAACTTTATTCGAAATCCAAAAATAATTAAGTCCATCAATTACAGAGGTTACGTTACGCAACTATCTGATAAGATCATCTTATTCCAAATTTTTCAGGTTATCAATTAGCTTTTAACGCTCGTTCTAACGGGTGCATTTTTTACGTTATATCCCGTATCAATTGTGTCAAATGTAGGTAATTGATTATTTCTTTCTGCGAAATTAACTCAAATAATTTCAATTTTTAGTAAAGTGAGCTTTAAATTAGTTTTCTTATTCATACGTATCTCATTTAAACAGTGCTTCGAAAGCTCAAAATTTCCGGTGGGAACAGAACCAATGACGTACTGTTTCGAAAATGAAACTGAAACCCATATTTAGCTCAACAACACTGATTACGTACACACTTATTTATGTTGTATGCTCCCCTTTAGCCTGGCTGGACGCTAATCGTCGTACTTTCAACGAGTAATTAAAACTTTTGCTCCCCACGATAATCTAAATCAGAGGCAAACACATAAATAACTAGTCACGGTTGACTAAAATATTCAGCGTCAGGCACCTACCAGCCCAACTCCAATAGCACAGCTAATAAAAATTCTTTCGATCCAATGAGTCGAAAGAGGAGCGAACTTTAGCCCAACCCCTTTCACATGTTTATACACACCTACTATTCACACCGACATACACTTAATGCGATAGCATCTCGCCACGTGTGTTCGAAAACTTTGCACCCTCCTTTTTTAATTATCGCTTGTTCCCCAACTTAACCGAAATGATAATCGATACTTGTAGTACTTCTTATCGAACGTCACGAGCACGATTAACCTTTTATCTGATTTAAATCTGAATGTTATTGTTTTCCATGAAATAAAATTCGTACGGTATAAACACCAGGCTATATTTCATAAATACATGTATCTATAAGCAGCAGAGAAGATGAGTTTGCTGAATGTATCCAAACGCACGGTTTAAAATATAAGGTAATACCATGCACAGGAAAATAACAAGTGTGACCCAGATGACTTAATTGTAATGCGTATAATATTAATTATTGCACATCATATTGCACAGAAAAACTGGTTCTACTTTAAGCGTAACTTTTTTAGTTCAATCGTAATACTATAGGTACTCACCGATAAGATCGAACAGATACGTCTACTATTGGTCCCCAAATTAGTTCAACCAAAAATATTCTCTGTTATTTTCACGGCCACCGAACGTACCGCAACTTTTTTCTCCCTTATTTTTTCACAAAATATTAAAACTACACTCCCTGGCCTTACACAAACAAACAAAAACCAAACCGAATACGCGCGTGACTACAAAACCTCTTTTGGCGCTCCCGACTATCAAAAGTATACCACAATTTTTTTAGACACTCGCTGGAGACTTTAAAAAGCGTTTCAACGTTACTAACTGAAATAATCGAAGGGCATCAGAGAGTTTTACGTGCGATTAAACTATGAGAAAAAAGATGACAACGAGAAGAAGGCAAGCTTGCGACTTGCGGGCACGAGCGCGAAGCGCAGACTGAGATGAGAACAAACGAGCGACGCCGCTACAGGTGCAATTTTCCTGTGGGGTTGGGACGGTTTGGTGTATGTGTTTGCACTGTGTATGCGCGCGCTGATTCTGCCACCGAATCCACCGATGCATCCGCCGTGGACAGCTATAGGAGTAGGGTGAGAGGTGCTCCGCAACCACTGTAGTGTTTAGTGTGGACATGGTATACAGGTACGTTGATTTCCCCGTAATTTGCTTTTTTTTTTTTTGCAAAAACATGTCATTGACGACTTTATTTTTCATCGATGTATAATCTATAGTAATGGCAGATATTGTTTGAACCAATATTAAAAAGAAAGACTTACTTGGTAAATGACTTTTTTACTATTTATTATATTTGAAATATTTATTTATTATAATATACATGTATGAATCCTTTTCTTCTATAACTTGATTATAGATTGAGAAGTGTATCGCAATTCGTGGCTTAAATTGCGTACAATTATTACATAAATATAAAAGATTACACCTGTGCATGCCAAAAGAAACACGATAAATTTAAAGAGTAAGTTCTCTGCAGAGCACATACTCAAAGAGAATCATACATACAAACTAAAGGCAAAGTACTGCTAAACAAGGGAAAATAAACATGGAATAACAACGATAACTTTTTGTCTGTAAATTACATTTTTGTAATAATATAAGTTAGAAAATCATTAATAAAATAAAATGTAATCATTTTTAAAATACATTAATCTATTTTTATCGATTATTATTTATAATACACCGCAAATCGTCTTTCTTTTACTGGCATAAAGACGATGGAGGTACTCAGAATGAATAATAGATTTGAATATAAAAGCATAATACTTTTACAACCTCAAAACACTGTTTATCTAATTAAATTTGTTGTCATTTCCGATATTAACTCGATGTTGTTGGCAGCTATTTGTTGAAAATGTGCGAGTCTCACTTTAAAAACTGAAGAAACAAACATGCTTCTTCTTTTATTGCTTCTTTTTGTTGTGACCGGCCCCCCCCCCCCCCCCCCCCCCCCCATCTCATAGGTATAATACGTACATAAAAGCTGAGAAAGATAGTAATACTTTGGCTCCTGCAGGAGTCGTCTTTGGGATGGGTAAGGAAGAACAACTGTTGCATCTTCTCATTTTCCCTCGTGCTTTAACCACGGACTGGCGAAGCGAGGGAGGGGCGGGATAATAGTTTATGCCTACAGCTATGCCGTGTCACTTTCATATTATAAAAGTGGGGATTAAGGATGACTTGAGGGGGAAAAGTGCAGACGTGACAGAGAAAGAGGGAAATAAAGAGCAAGTTATTAGGCAGCAAGCTAGTTGATATCACTTTCTCGGATTGTTTTTTCTGGTATCACGTATGCGTAAGAGTGAGATGTTAATCATTCATATATATTGATTGCAACTTAATATTTGCGAATTTAACAATCACGAAATATGATAATGTACAATAAAGAAATTATTTTTCGTCAGCACTGTTTGATATGAAATATAATTATTAATTGTGGAGTTAAATACAATAACTTTGTGAATAAAATTTTTATATGTATGAGTTTCGATTAGTCTCTTGAGTGGAGGCGTGGCAGCTGCAAGATAATGGAGATCAAGTTTGTGTGTTACTACTATTGTATCTAGATTCCAGAATTAATACAGACATAGTTACACTTAATTATACTACTGCAAATAATCGTACTGGTTTCAATGATTGAAGGGTGTGTTTCGTGGATATGTCTGATGTGGGTAATTGCATGCGGTTCTTATACATGATGTACTTTAACTGTTGATAAGTACTTTCTTCATAACACTAACTTTAAACCATTGGTAATGAAGGACTGCTCTAACGATCGGGTATGTACACGTAGGCAATGAGGGTATGCAATTTAGTATGAACACCGATTCAAATGAAATATTACCGATAAAGTGTAAGTGGATCTCTAACCATCGTTCTTATACAACTACTTATTTGATTAACAGTGCAGCAAAAAGGTAAATGGATTCCTCCCCAAAGCCACGTGATTTGTACATGCAAATATATAATGTACCGAGGATATTGCAAAGCCAAAGAAGCAAATTTGTCGTCATCTCATTAAAGGGCTAAGATAATATCTCATTCCACGCTCTCTATAGATGCGTCCTTTTCTTCCACCTTAAAGCTTTCTTTCGTGTATACAGTTACCTAAGAAATGGAGGAGTCAGGAAGAAGTGGCAGGGTTGACCAAGTGAGCTGCAGGCATTTCGAGAATGGCAGCGTTCTTTCCGTGGTTTAATTGGCGCGATTTATCCCGGCGTGCATCCTTTATTCTAAATGCATATATATATATACATACACGCGTAGATCTTCGTGCACCCTCGCTCGCGAGAGCTTCATTGAGATTATTTATAATTTGCTAAGTCCTATCTGCTGCTTTTGAAGTAGCGAGATTCAAGAGTATCGAAGGATATGAGTTTTATTCTTTTACCACGTATATCATTATTAATTTGTTCTTCAAACAGCTGCTTTTAGATCGAATTTAAATTTAATATTAAAAATCAAATATGGTTTAATACGAAAAATTAGGCATATATGATAAAATAATTAGATATAAAACTTTGCATTTGACTATTTTATACCCAAAATAATCATGACAGTTAGCATCACCTTACTCTTTTTTTTGTGATACCTTATGATGAGAAATAAAGTTAAGGAAATGGATTTCAATAACTTTTATGTACATATCCTTACGTGCAGGAAAACGTAAGATGATGAGTTAAAGGATTCAGATAGTGAAGTAGAGATAAACGTACACCAGCGAGAATGTAATTTACGATCTACCAAAATATGAATAAGTAAATGATCTTACTATCTTGTTGGATAGCATTACCTCTTTTATTGGAGGGTTTTTTACTTTGTGAGTCATAAGCAAGGTTGTGATGGGTGTACATTGTACACTATCTAATGTCATATTTATGACATATGAAATTCGAATACCTATTTTGCTACTGTTTGATGTTGCACAACATAATCTTTCTTATCAGTGAATTTCAAACTTTGCGGGTCGCGACTGTCGTTAGTCATACATAAGTACAGCTTCAGCTGAGGGCTATTCGGAGTTATCTTATTCATCAGCTTTAAGTCTGAAATCACATGGTGCGAAATAGAGCTCTGAAACAGTCTTTGCGCAATAGAAATAACCAATGAGAGCAAAATACATAACTCAGCAATAGTTCTAATAGGCTATTTCTATTGCCTACAGCTTATTTTACAGCTCTATTACATAGCATGTGATCTCAGCTTTAGATTTTTACCTTTCCCTACTCCTACTCAACTAGTATGTTTTTGTTCATCGTATAAAAATATCGTAAATCAGCTAGTATTTACTTAAGCGACGAGTGGTTGTGAAATTTGCAATAATAGTTACGAGCCGGTGTCGAACAGCTAATTTATAATGATTACATACGCTTAACAGATAGTTATGAAGAGTGGTAGTTAATAAGTACCAACCTGCAAACTGACGATAAAGTTAGTTTTGAATTTACCTGGATGTACAACAGGACAAATATTTGAGAATTCTCCTCTTACATTCGTAGGCTTTCTATCAACCATGGGTTTCTTTATTACATTTTTCAACCCGTTCTTTTTTCACTTTTTTTGCTTTTTAATTACGCTTTAGTTTATCAAAAGTTTTTTTCAACCAGTATTTTTTTTTTTTTTTTTTTTTTTTTTTTTTTTTTTTTTTTTTTTTTTTTTTTTTTTTTTTTTTTATTTGTTTTTTTTTTTGTTTTTTTTGTTTTTTTTTTTTTTTTTTTTTTTTTTTTTTTTTTTTT
>JAPYYV010007016.1:0-14182 GCA_030522625.1 Copidosoma aretas | reverse complement strand
ATATAGTTACTTACATTTAATTAAAAATAAATTATTTGTCATGTTGAACACATAAAATTTAAAGCAATTGACAGAATTTCTAATAATGTATTGATACATGAAATATCACAGTATTGCAAAGAAAAACTATGTTGTGCTTCAAAAAATTTTTAGCAATATTTGATAGAAATGTTTGAATTTTTTATTTGGACTACATGTTGTTTGCTGAAAAAAAATTTTTTAATGGATTTGTTAGTTTTAAACATTTTTATGAGCAAGTGAAAAGATTGATGATTTGACAATTAAAAATAAAAAGCCGGAAATTTGAGAATAATTACCACAAAATGTGTTCTTAATGTTAAATACAGTTACTCAAATTTAATTAAAAATAATTATTTGTCATGTTGAACACAAAAAGTTTAAAGCAATCGAAATAATTATTTGTCATGTTGAACACAAAAAGTTTAAAGCAATCGACTTGATTCTCAATAATGCATTGATATATGAAATATAACAGATTCGTGAAAAAAATTATGTTGTACAACAAAAATTTTTAAGCAATAACATTACGGAAATGTTTTAATTTTTATTTTAACTACATATAATTTAACGGAAAGAAAAAAATTTTATAAATTTGTTGGTTTTGATTATTTTTGTATCAAAGTTATATCTACTTTTAGTTCTAAATGTTAAATATAGTTATTAAAATTTAATTAACAATTAATACTTGTCACGTTGAACTCATCAAATTTGAAGTGATTGACAGAATTCCTAACAATGTATTGAAATATGAAATATCACAGTATAATGAAGAAAAAATATGTTGCACTTTAAAAATTTTTAAGCAATAATTTGATAGAAATTTTTAATGTTTTATTTGAACTGCATGTAATTTGATGGAAAAAAAAATTTTTCCATAAGTTTGTTAGTCGCTTTAAATGTTTGTTATACATGTGAAAATATTTATGTTTTGGTAACCGACATGAAAATAAAAAGCCTGAAATTTAAGAATAATTACCTCAAAATGTGTTCCTAACGTTAAATATAATGTTATAATATAAAAATAATGTATTAATACATGAAATAATTTACGATCTATAAAAAAATTCTTTAATCTGCCTTAAATTCCAAGCTTACAATACAATGAATTGATTCAATTTTCATCATGATTACATAAAAATTAAATGAAAAAACAATTGCAATAAATTTGTTAGTCTTATCAATTTTTATGATTCAAATAACAAATTAAAAGTTTTGGCAACTAAAATCTTCATTAAAAGCCCTTCAATATTATGACAAATTATCGCATATTGTATTTCAAACATTAAGCAACTTGATAAAACCAAAATTATGTATTGACAAAAAACGTTGAAAAATTTATATGAAAAAATTCCTTGTACTTTGCTGAATTTTGTGTTGTATAAATTTTATTTGAAAGTGTGCATTTCGCATTTATTGTATACATATATTACTCAATACAAAAAATTAATTTAAAATACGTTACGTTTAATTATTTGTAATGAGAAAAATCGATTTACATATTCAACACATTAAATTCATAGACACTAAGAATAATAAACAAAACTGTAAGGCTACTCTGATTGTATACAATCAAAGAGGTGATGGAAATACGATGATACAAACTCAACTTACTGCCATCTCATATACATCAGCATGCTTCTCCCACCTTCGATTTATGTAGGCGCGCGCACAAGGGGAAGAACCTGGAAGAACCGACGCGACGTTGAATGCACGCATGGACGAGCCCATGTTCTACTCGTAGATAGACTGCCGAGCTGAGTAGGCGTTTTCACACAGCATTTTAGTCATCACTCACGAGTAATTTTTAACGGCATTAACGAGATGAGAGTATTATAAACTGAAACATATTAGGGCACGGTTACGTTTTTCTAAGTAAAATTTTCTAACTTCAACGCCAGTGTACTCTTCACAACCTCCTTCGCAACAGGTGCAACTCACAAAAGAAAACCGCGTACATGGTGATAGGGCGGCAGCCACTGTGTCTTTAAAATATTTGCTGTGTAGCTACCACTGTGTCACATAATAATTATCTGTGCCAAGCAGTCTCATAGATTATACAAATAATCACGCTACATCTCAGTCATCACAAATACAGCATTTTGCAAGTAAGTGTACAGATTTTGAATTGCTAAAGTAAGTCGCAACTAGTAAGTCTTCAAAAATAGTAACGAAGTTATGATTATTCGTATTAATCATGTTCCGACATTTTTAAAAATATCCTGCCGTATACACCTCCCTATTCTTTACATATGCTTGTAGAATATGAAACCCAAAATAAATAACAAAGTCATGCATGAAATTGAATCGAAAAATATTGAGTTCACTTTTTATGGATATTGATATTAAATCATGTTGTACATGAAATTTATTGAAAAAACATAAAATAATGAATATATTATCAGAAAAATTATTTATTTTTGTGTAGCTTTTGTGCATGTTACATGATTTTCTTATGACTTCTTTTATAGAATAACCTAAAATATTTACCATTTATAATCATGAAATTTCATTGAAAAATATGAATTATACTGTATACCGAAAAATTATTTTTGCCTTGCTTTTGTACATGTTGCATAATTGTCTTAAGAATTCTATAAAAAATTATAAAATATTTATCAATGATACACACAAAATTTGATCAAAAAGTATCAACGTCACCTCTCTTACGGATATTAATATTCAATGATTCAATGCATAAAATTTAATCCAAAATCATTAAATGTACTACACAAAAAAATGATTTTGGTTGTGTTGCTGTGCATGATTTGGTAAAGAATTCTTTGGAAATCTAAAATATCTAGCAATTGCAAAAATGAAATTTGATTCGAAATTATTGAGCTCACTTTTTTTACAAATATTAATCCAATATTTAATGAAATTATGCATGAAATTTCATAAAAAAGCATTAAATCAACTTTGTAGAAAAAGTACGCCTTGCTTTTGCTTCTGTTGCATTATAATTTCATAACGTATTTAAAAAAAAAATTTAATGAAAGAAGTTTGATAAAAAAATTCAATATACTATACAGAAAACTTACATTTGTCTTGCTTTTGCTTATTTTGCATGATTTTCTTGCTAATTCTTAAGAAATATCTAGTATATGATATAGTTTCATACGTGATATTTAATCAAGAAACATCTAGTTTACTTTTTATTTTATTAATACTCAGATTTTTGTTTTGATTTCATACATTCGAAATAATGTACAAGTATTTCTGTTTGAGTATTCTGTCAGAATCAAATTGAAAGGATTATGTTTAACACTTTAGATAAAATTCATGCCAACAATGTTTATCAACGAAAAATATGATATTTCGAAAATCTCAAGCAGAGTAAATGACATTTTTAATTTGCATACGAAAAACATAACATAAAAATATTGGTTGAAAAATGGAACATTGTTCAATTTTGAATAATTATTCATGTAGAATTCAATATTACTGTAACAATTTTTTTCGCAAGTAACAGCGTCAATGACATAAATTTTTCTTCAAATTATGGAAGCTCCGTTCTTATTATAATACTATGATTTTAAAATATATACTGAATGTATCAATATAAATTTTTATAAGTCACGTTTTCAGAATATCAATTTATATTTTTCCGATTATTCAATCATGTTATTTTTAACAAATTAAATTTATTGAACTTTTATTTGCATTGCCACATACACCCCATAATATTGTTATTTCGATTAAATACATCATTTTGTTGGGTGCAGGTTATTAGGGCAGTTCTGTAAACCCAGGTTCTTATCCAGCTTATTAATGCACTTTTCCATACTTATGTCATTCATTAAATAAATTTATAATTCAACAGTAACGGTAAAATCATTCAAAGTTTTCATCTGCTTTAACATGATCTATAATTACTAATTTTTTTTTTATTACAAATATTTTCAAATAAAATGTTTTATTGCAACTTTTGCACTTTTAAATTCGAAGATTATAACGCTCATATTGACCCTATAAGACTGAATCATAGACATATAACAAACTCTTCCCACTGTCGTTATAATGATTGTCCATCAGTTTTCCACAGTAGAGATAATTTATCATCACATTTGAACAAAATACATGGATTTAAGTGTAAAAAAAACTAACAATTATCAAAGTTTTCATGATGTACGTGGAAAATTTGTTTGTTCTGTGACAATCTGTAGGCAAGAATTTCCTGAGTTTTTTTATTCAGTAAAACATTTAAGAAACCACATAAAAAAAAATGTGACGATTCAGTGTCCCTTTTCTCCTTATAATCGTCATTATAATATTGTATCTTCATTTACTAGCCACTTGTCAAAAGTGCATAGTAGAAAAGGTGATGCAACTGAATTAGAAACTCCTTAAAATTTAAACTTAGATATAGATAATGAAATAACAGATGATATTACTGATGAAGTAATAATTTAAGAAGGTTGTAGCACAAAAAATTTAAATTATGTAGATGATACGATGCATGAGTCGCTAAATATATCAGTATAAAACCCCAAATAATTCAATTATAAACTTGGCCTTGTTGTACCTTACACTAGAGTGTAAACACTTTGTTCCAGCTCCTACTGTACAGTTTATAGCTACAGAATTACAAAATATATACGAAGAAGAAAATGTAGAGGCTTAAAAAAATTTAAACTATTTGTTAACAAAAGCCAATATTAGTCTTTCCTTAGCTCCTGAAATTTTCGAAGTATTTGATTTTAATCGTTCATTCGTTTAAAATAGTGCTAAATTAAAAACCGTTTATAAAAGAAACAAATTTTATAAAAAAAATTTTCACTACGTAGATCCACAATTCTATGAAATCAAAGACGAACAGATCTATGCTTACGTGCCAATCATTGAAACCTTAAAAAATTTGTTTTCAAACAACTCATTACAAAATGAAATCAATAAAAAAAAAAAATTGACAGATCTACTGGTTTTCTGTAAGATATAACAGATGAGCTTGTATTCAAAAATAATGAATTTTTTCAGAATAATCCTGATGCATTGCAAATAATATTTTAAGAAGACGCTTTTGAAACCGTAAATCCAATAGGTTCGGCTAAAACTAAATTTAAAATTGTGGCTATTTATTTAGCTTTAGGCAACGTTTCTCAATAAACGAGGTATAATTCGAATGCAATTAAGCTGGTGGCTTTGTGCCTAGAAAAATACTTTAACCGTGCAATGGTGTACAATAAAATAGTTAAAGATATACAGCTTATTGAAAATGAAGGTATTAGTGTTAATGGAAAAACAAATGAAGGTTCTATTGCCTGTATATGTAGTGATAATATTGGCAGCCATGGGGTCGGAGGGTTTTATGAAAATTTCAACACTTCTAAATATGTCTGTCGTTATTGTTGTATTAATCGCACAGAGTTATACAGTGATTTAGAATGTATCCATGAACTCAGAACAAAACAGTCATACCAAGAAGCTTTAGAAAAAATTAATGGCGATGATAAAGGTGTAAAATATGATTCGATATTCAACAAATTGAAATATTTTTATGCATGTCAGCCGGGCCTTCCTCCCTGCATAGGTCATGATTTATTTGAAGGCGTGATCGCATATGACCTGAAAATATATATTGACAGTTTCGTTCAACTCAAATGGTTCACATTAGAAGAAATAAACCACAGTATTGAAAGTTTTTGTTATTCCAAAAAGATTTGAAAGATAGACCCTGTTTAATTAATAAAAATAGTAAAAGGATCACAGGAGGAGCTTGCCAAGTCTGGACTTTTTTTCGTTTGTTACCCTTGTTACTAAAAAACAAAATAAAAAATTAAGGATGAAGTATGGTTGTGTTTTCTACAATCAACAGAAATTGTGGAAATAGTCAAACGTAGATTATGTATTAACAAGAAAAAAACTATTTCCTGGCATAAAAATAAGACCAAAGCATCACTCTATAATACATTATGCATTATTAATTTTGTTTTTCGGTCCATTATTATATTTTTGGACGTTGCGCATTGAGTCTAAACATAGATTTTTTAAAAAAGCAATTCGATCAATTCAGAATTTTATAAATGTAATTAAATCATTAGTAAAAAACATGAGTTATTACAAGCTCTCGTACGACTAGGAGTAGATGAACGAGTTAAAACGAAATTGTATGACATAGGAAATGTAAATAGTGATCTATATACTACTAACTTACAAACAGTAATACAAAATAATTAATTTTTTGCCAACTGTAGTCAATGCAACAAAGTGGTTTACAAAGGTGTAGAATATCGTAAGGGAAACGTTATGATTCTAAATTATACGTACTTCGCAGATAAAGTTTTGTTTGGAAAAATTTGCTTGTGTTTATATTCCGATATGGAGGTTTATATAAATTTTGAAGTAGTGGAATCGACGTTTTTACCATTCTTTCGAATGTATGATCATGGAAAAGTTTTATATTATGATTCACGTCGAATCGACGATATTATTAATTTTAAACCAAAACATATTTATAAATGTAATTTAATGTCGTGCATTAAAATATAACTTCGTTAAAATTTTAGTTAGCGCTTTATTTTATATTATGTTATATTAAAAAAATACTGTTATCTAAAAACTTGTATTATTTTTTTTTTTTTATCTAATTAAGGGCTAATATTATATCCGTCGTATTTGTTTATGGCACTAAACACCTATCAATTTAAGTGCTAGTACTGTTCATCATATGAAAAAAGTACATAAATTTTGACATAACATATATACGTGATTATAATGCAGTAAAAAAATTAATGGTATTTTTGTATTTTTAGCAAAAAAATGCCCGTATTTAAAATTCAAGCCCCGAACTCACACAGAGTTCTTGTATGTGCTGAAAGCTTGGAGCAGTTAATTGAAAAATCAATCGTAAAACTAGAATTGGCGGCTGACATTGACTACAGGGTACAACTACAGTGATTTTAAAAATTTTTACACTGCATGAGTATTTGAAAAGTCTTGAAAAAATCATCTGACTGAAATTCTTCCATAACGTGCAAACAAGATAGTAAAATAATCGTCGCTAATCTTTTCTTCTTAACATAATACTCTTTTATAAAACGGTAGAAATGAAAAATAAAGCATTGAGAGATAGTAGTTTTCGTCACAAATGTGCATCTCTCCAGGGCGGGCCCTAGGCCCGAGGGACTGTTGGGACCCCCCTGGTCGGATGCACATGAGTGGCGAACGCTGTTTTTCCTACACAGGGTGCACCAGGGTTGAAAAAGTGCCCGAAGTAGGAAAATTACTTTTTAAGATTAAATATCGAAAAAATTTCTTCGTCACAAAAAATTATTATTTTTAATAGTTAATCATACATTTCAATGACTCTAATCGCTTTTCCTATCAAATTTTTTATATTCATTTTTCAACGTACAGCGCAAAGCCTCCATACGTGATAGAAATCACTGTATTAAAATAGCCCTTATTTTAAATAAACATCGAATTCATAGCAAGTAAATTCGAGTAGTCAAATAAAATTATCGATGAGACGAAAAAAAAATGTCTATGTCATGTTATATGTATTTAATAGTTAATATTCTTTCAAACTCACATGCATGGCATATATGAACTTAATCAAGCATTTAAAAATTCTCTTGCAGCATTAAAAACAAATATGCAAGACATAGTTGGTGTTTGATGGTATTGTTTGAACGCATACAATTTTTCTCTTAAAAGATTGAAACTCTAGAAGATGGAACAATAATCGATGACGATGAAGTCTTATCCGAGTACTACAAACAACAGAGTGATATTTTAGTTTTACAAATTAAAAGTGCTGACTCTCCGAGAGGTGTCAATGATACAATATCCAGTGCAAGTTCTAATGACTATAAGTAATAAGT
Organism: Copidosoma aretas; assembly: GCA_030522625.1. Taxonomy (NCBI): domain Eukaryota; kingdom Metazoa; phylum Arthropoda; class Insecta; order Hymenoptera; family Encyrtidae; genus Copidosoma; species Copidosoma aretas. The sequence continues at coordinate 6,341 of JAPYYV010007016.1, read as the reverse complement.
CTTTAGCAATAGCTTATATATATACACACACACACACACACAATATTAAATGTAGTAACAAATATTATATAATTTTATTTTCTTAGCAAACCCAAATGCTACTGTTTCTCAGGCAAAAGAAGTTTCTGAAATTGAAACCGAGAATTGGGTCTGGAGTAGACTTTCTCTAGAGATCAAAACCGCCTGTGAGAAAGGACATCGCTTGTCTTTAAGTGACCAAAAAATATTGACTGGAAAAATCGCTGATTACCTAGTTGGAGTTGAAAAAAATTTTATCAGGTCAAGGACTCTAAAAGTAGCACAACACTTCTGTACAAAATACGCTTCTAGCTTTGCTGCAGCGGTTAAAGCCAATAAGTGGGGAGATGGAGTCAATTCTTTTCAACTTGCTATATACAACGCGGCCTTGTACAGAAACGCTAAGAAGAAAGGTTCTCAAGCTGTGAAGCGCAAAAAAAATACTGATGACCCGGATAGTAATGATGAATTTGATGCTAAGCGCATAAAGTCAAATGATTATCACGGATACAAGATCAGGACGGCTGTGTTGGTTATGCCCCTGTTTTACCAGCTAATGAATCAAACGATTCCCAAGAAAACCTGCGGCAGAGATTAGTTATTTTGTTAGAGCTAGACAACAAGGAAAACGAGGACGAAATGTCAAGCTTGACGAATAAAACCTATCCCACTGTTGGAGCTTTGATTAATGAAAAGAGGCAAAAAATAAGCCAGATTTTATCAGATTGGCCACATATGAATGTTACTCAACATTTTCTAAGTCACTGCAAGGAACTTCTCGGAAAAGACATGGATGAAACGTGGTTGAAATCTGTAGAAGTAAAAATTCCAATTATAAGACGATATTTCAAACAAAATACTTAAAAAAAAAAACAAAAATATTTTTGAAGATCTATTAAAGAGTACAAAGAAAATGTTAAGGTATATGAAAACGTAAAACCTAAACCAGATGTGGTATTTAAAATGCTAACAATCCATTTTAATGATAAAATTGATCAACTGTACAAAATCGTAGATGGAGGTTTTGTTTTTGTGCAATAAATTTGAAAATTACTTAAAACTAATCTAAGCTTTTTGTGTTTCAGTACAAAATTGAAGAAAATGACTTATCTTCAAAAGCAAATTCGATGTACCCAAGTATTATTGTTAAAGGTAAATTAAATATTTACTATCATGAAAGTTTTTCAATTTATTACTTTTTTTTGTTTAAATACTTATTTTTATACAGGCAACAGCATTTATGATGAAATGGCTCAATACTTTGTCGTGATTAACGGTGATTCAAGTATACGTTGTAATGAATTTTTAGAGGCAATTAAAATTATCTTCTTGAGTGATTATGTCTTTGGAATTGTCTATAATCCAGAACTGGAAAAAATCTTAGAATTTATACAAAGGTATGACGTAGTACCAGATATTGATAATAAAATACGAAAATACCGCATGTGTATACTGAATTTTTTTTCATAGGGTTTTCCTGAAGATAAACCCTAAGACTGGAGCAACATCATCGACTCACGGAAAAAAAGCGTTTCGTCATACAACCCTAAAGTATTCAACCTGGCAAAAAGCTTGGCAGAATTTTCTAGTGATTTCAATTTCGATGAAAATTAAAAGTAAAACATTGCAGCTTTTCTGACTGTATTGAAACTGGATTTCAAAAAGTCCTTTTTTCTTTTTTTCTAATATACTTACAAAAATATACTTAAAATTTAACAATTATGATGAAAGTATAATATACTTATTACAAACACTTTAGTTTATACATTTCTTTTCAAGCAGTAATACGTAAAATAAATTTTAAACACTTTCACAAAACTTCATTTAAAAAATTAAAGTGATACAAAGCACAAAGTTAGGAAATATTTGTTTTGAGTTATATTTATTTGTTGCTAAATATAAAAAATTGCTATTGGTAAATGCATGAGTGTAAACATTGTTATCTGATTCCCATGTTATACTAATAATTGCCCAAATGAATAATAAAGTACTGTACAGGATTGTCATCTTACTCGTTAGACCTTTTTCCTCTTATTATATATATGAACTCACACACACACACGCACGTGTTAACTTATATTGTCCCTTTTACGATTAAAAATTAACAGGCGGTAAATTTTGGTGCAAATATGTTTTACACCTGTTTGGAAAAGGTGCTTCCAGCACATTCAAAAAGTTTTTTGTCATGTTTTATATTATCCTGAAATGACCTCTTAAATGGCTCTAACGAGAATTCCATGTCAGTTTTTTAAAACTTCATACATCTCGCTTACTCAATTATGCAATTTAAAAATTATCTATAGTATTCTTAAAATTGTGCCTCGTGAAATTTTTTTATGATTTTACCTGAAAAAAAGTTCAGTATTTTAATTTAAAATTATCAAAAAATTTATAGGAATTTAATAAAAAAATATTTTTGTATCTTGTTTTCCACGAAAATCTAAAAATCATCATAAAAACTTAAGGTGATTTACTTTAAATTAAAAGTAAATAACATTAAAAGCTTCTACTGATTTTCTACAATGCATCTAATTATTTGTAATCATATAACATATAATAAGATGTAATGTCGTGTATTATTCGATAAACAAGTTTAATGTCCGGTCAGGAAAGTTACTTCCAGCACATAATTAAAATATTTTTGTAAATGCATAATGTTTTGTGTCACGACTTGAAATAAAGAGTTTAAAAAAACAAATATTCAATGTCAGTCTCTTTAGATTTCATGTGATAATCGCTCAATAATTCAAATTGAAATTATGTATAATATTCTTGAAATTCAATAGCATGAATTTTTTTTTAATGATTTTACATTAATACAAGTTAATTATTCTCATTTGAAATTATCAAAAAAATTCATAGAATTTTTTTACAAAAATATTGTTCATGAATCTTGTTTCTTCATAAAATTGTAGAAATCATCATTAAAACTCATGGTCGATTATGTAAACTAAAAAGTCAACAGAATTAAAAGCATTTACGAATTATCTACATTAAATATAATGTCTTGCAGTATAATGTTGTCCATTATTTATTAAATAAATTTAATATCCGGTACGGAAAGTTGCTTCCAGCATAGTCATTAAATATTTTTTTGGACGCATAATGTATCATGTCATGATCCAAAAAAGAGTGTACAAAAAAAAATTTTTTCCAATGTTAGTCTCATAAAGTTTCATATGATGTTGACTTAAATATTTAAATTGAAATTATTCATAATGTCCTTAAATTTCAATTACATGATATTCTTTTTGTGATTTTATATTAGAACAAGTCAAGTGTGCTAATTTAAAATTATAATGCCGTTCATGAAATTTCATTACATAAATCTAATTAAAAAATAATATTACTCAATAAGATATTAGAAATCATTACAAAAACTTAAGTTAATCGGCTCGAAATTTAAAGTTAATAATATGAAATCCCTGTATATACTTTACAATTTTTCTGCAATAAATTCCATGTTTTGAATTATAATATTTAGAATTATTAATTATATAAATTTAATGTCCAGTCAGGAAAAGTGCTTTCACTCATTTTCAAGAAATTTCATCATTTTTTTAACTGCATGCAGTTTTAGTAAAAATTACTTAGGATTATTTTAATAATCCACTAAAAAATATATATTTAATTGCGATATCTTAAACACAACGCGAATTACACGTTACGATTGCCAAAGTTTGATGCAAAAGCTTTATTTGATGAAATTGTATCATATTAACGGAGACGAGACCATATCGTTGATTTAGAAATTATAAGACTATATGCGTAGTTATATTTTACTGTGTCTCGAGTTTACATAGAAAAACTGTGGTTTTTGTATAACCTTATAATATAATGAAGTAGATTTTGATTCATTATATTAATCCTATTTGTAGATTTATGGTCTATTAAAAACTATTTTTATGAGAAAATTTATACTCATGATAATTTAAAAAATGTGCCAATAAACTTACAAATATTCTGCGACAGTTAAACATTAAAACTCGTCTTTTAAAAATAGATCTCATTACTTTACAAGGCTATAAATTTATTTGCAAGAATTTATTTATTGGAATCGTAAAAGTAAGATTTTGAATATTGACCATTTCTGAACAAATAAAATAAAATTTGTTGCCGCATTTTGGTTGCGAAAAATATTCTAAATATTCTTATAAATAATTGTGCTAACTTTAAAAATAAAACTTTTTATTTATAATGTTATATAGTAAAAAAAAATATTTATTGAAAAACAGTGTAAGAGGGCGAGACTATTTGGTTATTTGGTTTTAGGTGTTTGGGTTTTATTTTATTTGAATTTTATAGTGAAGAGGTCGCGTAGTATCTGTTTAATCAGCAGTTATATTGACGGTCAAGTTTTGTATTTCCTGACACAGTCAAGCATAGTTTCTTATTCTTGGACGTAGTAGTAGAACATTTTATTGAAACACATGTTTTTTGTTGGACAAATATGGAGCTTACTTGCCCTAAAATCTAATTGGTTTTCTTTGTTGTCAAAACATGTGTTATCCAGCAAACTTTACCTATTCAAATCACGATGAAAAGTATAATACGCCTATATAGGAGGTATAATGCACGGAAATATAGTGCCAATCATATTTTGCATACAAAAGATTGTGGTCGATTGAGTGATCTTAGCCAATCACAGCTCAGATATACTTTGCTAGAGTAAAGCGCAGTCATGATTTGCACACACTCTAGTTTTCTTTCGACCATGTTAACGGTTAGTCAATCGATCGGTCCAATTCCTTAAGTCAGTAAATCTATATTCAAGCTAAATAAAGATATGAGCAAATCCCAGAAACTTTCATTTTTCTGTCCCTGGCAAAATATTGGATCAAAACACTATTTTCTTTTCATGCTTTAAGTGTAGTTTTATTTTATATGTACATTGCATGTAAAAAATTGAACAATAGATGTATAACGAATTTTACTATTTAATTAGAGAACAAGCAAGCAAGAAAAAGGAGCAAATACGGGAAAATTTAGATGACTTTTTTAAAAATTCGTTTCAATAACTTTCAAAGCATGGCTCTAAATGACTTGAAATATTGTGTAGAGTTAACTCTTAATACCCTTTACAAAAGACACTCATGATTATAGGTGTGTTTCTATTGGAAAAAAAAATGGCGAAGGCTTGAAGTAGTTACCCCAATTGGTCCATTCAACCGCCCCATGGTGTACATCTGATAGCACTAATGCTGACAGTCCCACAGACGTTTGTGGTTGTCGATTCCCGGAGTTATAGCGAAAACCTCGTGGTATAGTTAAATGGATCGCGGTTTCAGATTCAGTGATACTGAAAACATACAGAATACGTCGTCTTATCTTCAGGCAGGAGTACTTTTTTATTCCGTAATGGTTGCTGATTTTTTAGGTTATGTTAAAAATCAAATGTAATAAGTTTAAACATACAATAAATTTAGTTTCAGTGACGCCGAAAACACATTGTCTAATCCTCAAGCAAAATTTTTTCTTTTCTTAACTTTTACGATTTTTGGAGGGTATGTCGAAAACCTTACGTGATGGGGTAACATATAAATTAGGATCAGTTTTAGTGACCCCGCACAGCTACAAAACACATAGTCCGATCCCTGGGACAGAAATTTTTTTCTTTTGTGTGTGGCTGTTTTCTTTCGCTTTACAAACTCTCATATTATATTATTGTAAAAATTGTACAACTCCGTGGTAATATAAGTCAAGTCAAGTTATGGAGATTGTCGTGAAGTGGTCAAGCCTAGAAAGTTTGTATATTAAGAACTCACCTTTTGTCTCGTACGTGACGTTATAAGCCTAAATTGTCCTTAAAAGTTTCGAAGGAATCGTTAATGCGATTAAAAATACGTTTATAGTTTTAACTGTTTGAATACAAAAAGGTAGTATCGTGGAATAAACAGGTATAATACAAACTGAAGAAAGTACTTGAAGCATTTAAAGTGCTTAGAAAGCCTTACATAATATTATTGAAGGAAAAAGCTGAAAATCTAAGTTGACTAGCTGCAGGTGAGGAGCATCGCACTTTATAACAGTTCGCAAAAGTACACAAATCGTTACTAGACCAACTGATACAGACATATTCTTTATAAATTTTGTCTACAAGATTTTATAAGCTAGTATGAATGAATTCTCAATCTAAATGTGACGATCTTGGTTTGGATCTGTATATTTATCTGATAACTTTATTTGTGAGTGTTTAGAGGCGGGCTTAGGAAAAATTTTGTTCCATAATAACATTTAAAACGACCTATACTATTACACAAAATATTCAACAGAAAAGACATCTTTAAGATCTATAAATGAACAGGCCAGTATTTTTCAGTTAA
>JAPYYV010007015.1:0-47316 GCA_030522625.1 Copidosoma aretas | reverse complement strand
ACCGTACCCGGTGTGCCTGCGTACTGACACAAACTATACGAGGGAAATATAGAACTGTGAACTCAAGGTAATATACCCTGAATGTGTAGAGTACGTTAGACCAGCGGTCTGGAGACTCGTATTGGACATCTAGTTGTTGAGGGAAAACATTTCTCCGTGTGGTCACTTTTGTATTATTTTGTGGCTTGCTCCCGCTTGCCTATGAGGCATGCCCCTCAGTATGTCTATTTGTCCAGCTCAGAGGCCTGCAAATGCTGCGGAAATATATAGCTTACTAAGCTAACCCATTCAAATGTATATTCTATATTCGTGACAATCTACTTATTTTAATAGTGCTCAGAGGCCTCCAAGCTGGACAAATAAACATAGTTACAGTCACGGAATTATTCATGCATTTGCAGGAGTAATATAGGAATTGCCATACGTAAGAATACAACCAATAGCAACAATAAAAGAGCAGTGATCTTACCGTTTTAAAACTAACCTGCAGGAAAGCCTGGAGGAAATCATGTAGAAAAAACTGCAAGAAACCTGCACAGTTATTGTTCCGATTACCTACAGAAAATTATTAGCTAACAGAGTTGATGTTTGATTTTGTTGGAAATTTTCAAAATATTTTCTGCGCAAAAGGCTAGCTGATAAAAGTTAGTAATAACGTAAGAAAAAGAAAATTAACACCTGCCGATATCTGGGGGAATTGAAAACCTAGTCCAAAAAGACTTATAGTCGAGTATCTTACCTAATTAGCTGGAGTGGATTTAATACGTGGATAATAATTTAGGTCCTTATAGCATACATCTGTAACAAAGATTTGTTTCTTAGTATGTGTATTACATTAATTAATTACAAAGCATAAATTTTATAGTTGATGATTTAGTGAGTAAGTCTATTTAAATAATTTTGCAAGATTCTATTCAACATAGTTTTGTGTGTGTTGATCTGGTTCTCGGCATATATATAGCATCGATTTTTTGAATTCTTCCAGGTTTATAATAATGCTGAAATTTCGCCCACACATTTAGTTCTAGAGCAAAAACAGTATAGTATATTCGGTACAATCGTAAATTTAACCACACAAATTACCTTATAACAAAAATAAAAGGTCAGGTACGTTTCATGTGCTAAGATTCAATAATTTTTAATAATAACTGATACCTTTATATGGTGGACATGAATTTTATTTTCAATTAAATTATTTAAATAAAATATTTAATAAATTGTATTCTTGATTTAAACTACAGGGAAATATTACTACAAATCAGTATCATTGATTTTTGTTATATACTTATGACATAAATTCAACTGCTACATCAATAATAAGGCTCGCGATCATATTTGATTTAATAGTAGCCCATAGTTTGTATCAAGAGTAATAATTACTTAGTTTGATTTTGTTATTGACCGAGGAATATACAAAATAATAACAATATTCTGCACTAAAAGAAAAAAAAATACTTTTCGCAAATATTGGTTTTACTTGAGGGCTCTGCCCCCTGCGCGCTTTGCACGCCATGCCCTAACGTTTGATCAAATATGTATTTTCATGATTTCTAAAGTTAATTTTGAATAATTTCAATTAAGATTTTTTATAAACCATGATCTAATTTATAGATTTACCAACTCTTGGTAAGGCTCGACCAATCACACGACGAATAAAAAGGCCTCTGTGACGTGACAATCAATCTTATATCAGGAGATTACCTTGCATGTCTTACGATGTATTTAAAAAAATTAAATATATTTTCACTATGTAAAGGTATCAGTAATCATTAAAAATTTTAAATCTCAGCATAAATCAAACTTACCTGACCTTTTAATTTTGTTAAACGGTCATTTTATGGAGATATTACAACTTTTGGCCAAATATAATTTTTAATTTAAATTTTTTTGTACGTAGATTAGTAATTTTAAGTGCGTTCTTTTGTAAATCCTTAAAGAATCAGATGTCAGGAATAAAAGAAACGAGTTTCATGCCATATTATTAATTAGTTATGATTTTTAATTACTTTTATTTAATAATTATGTATCGTGGGGCATTATCCATGAAATAGCCGTCTCGACACCAACTCACAGTCTCAAAATAAGACTGTACATTACCCTATCTCATCCCGTTATACCGGATTTCTCTTCTCTGAGAGGTCTGTCGTAGATTCCTAGCTCGGAAAAGCCAGTCATTTTTATAAGAGATACTAGTAGAGAAGAGTTAAGACTCCACACAGAAAAATTTCGAATCAAAACGAATAAATTTAAATGGTGCCCAACAACATTTATCGGCCGAAATTATACACACTTATGATCAGAAATTTCCTACTAAGACCGTATATCCATATAGATGACTGTGACCGTGTATCTCTGTTTGGCCGTGATTCCGTGAGTTAGCCTGTGCGTCCTAACACCACCCGCAGTACCTGTACCCATTACCCAGACTAGTGACACTCTAGGAGTGTCTGGACACCTACTTTTACCACCACTGTCCACCGTTTTCAGTCAAACGCTGGCGGGTCGCATTCGAAACTAACCACGATTTGTTTTTTCAATTTTTACACAATAAATGGGTTTTTTACATGGAATTATGTATTATGCACATCAAAAACTTATTAATTGATTACAATTTACAATTAATAATTTTTTTAACGGTGTAAAAAAATTATTGATGGTTTTGGATGTGACCCGCCGGCGTTTGACTGAAAATGGCGGACAGTGGTGGTGGAAGTAGGTGTCCAGACACTCCTAGAGTGTCACTACCTAGACATACATGATACATCCATACGTTTACAAACACACACACACATACACACACGCACGCACACTGACATGCACGATTCCCAGCTGAACTACTTGCTATAGTATACCACACAACGGCCATTAAATCACGACAAACTTCTGGCCTGCTACTCTTCTCTCCGCCAAGTTTTTTCTTCCTCTCATCTTTCTTGCTTCCATAGCACAATCTCCGAGCTCAAAAATTCACACCTACGGGCTCGTGTAGTTCAATGCTACATCGGACTGCACGTACACAAAATATTGGACTATAGCAGCACGTTATGATGAGTTGTGGCAGTACATCGTACTTCGAGTGCTGACAGCCACGGCGTGGTGTCCGTACTCTCAGTGTTCAAAATGTTGTTCTGTGTACTCTTCAATCTTCCCTTTTCTTATTTCTTTGTGGTTTCTACTTTGGCCTCTTCTTCTTCTCGGTCCGAAACCAGAAGCTGTCTTTCCTCCTCGGGGCTGATTTCCTGGCCAGGTTCGGATTGGAAGGGCGAGGATGCTCTCTCCTTACTTCTCGGAAAAACTACTAGGCTGGACTCAATCGTACCTTTGCACATGAATCAAACAACTTTATAAACCTATCCTAATCCATAATTCCTATCACTTTTTACCTTTCATTGGCACATATTCCTGCCACTGGAGACAGGGTCACCGCCAAAGGATGTTTGACTTTCCTACAAGGAGACAAGAGTAAGGCTGGTGACAGCAGAGAAATGATGGGCTCGGCATCCAAGAGACGTTTAAACTCTGGGAACTAGGGTTAAGTTGGCCACAGGGGTACAACCATAATACCTCTGGCTTCCTTGTCCCTAACTTTTTTGAGTGATTTAGATATCAGTGCAAAGAGAAGGAAGGCATACCAAAAGGTCCCTTTTAATGCTAAAGCTACAACGCTACAACGCTGAAACTCTCGTGTATTACAACTATATAGTGAATTTTGTATTTTAGAGTCACGCTAAAAAGTTGAAACTCATCGAACTTCATAGCGTTAACGCTACAACGCTGAAACTCTCGTGTTGTTATTATAACTATATAGCGAATTCTGTATTTTAGCGTGACGCTTCACTACTAGAGTTTCAGCGTTGTAGCGTTGTAGCTTTAGCATGAAAAGGGAGATAAAGGGCCTGGGACTAGAGGATTTTAAAGGCGCTTATCGCCCATGCCTCTGGATCCCTATCCTAAGAGCAGTATGTTGGACACTTGGCATTTCTTTTAGATACGAAAAGTTCTATTGAGGGAGTACTGAAGGTGGCACAAATGTCTCTAAAAGGCCAGTCCGCCAGACTCCACTTGGTGTCGATATTTGAAACTCGTGACCCTGTTGTCTTTTGAGGCCACATATTCTGCGAAGAGCCAGCTGTTTCTCACGATGCACCATTCCCAGAGTTCCTCAGTGATCACGTGGAGGCCACGATGCCTAATACTACCCATTTTGTTTGTATGGGCAAGAGAAATATCGTTGTCTACCCTAAGGAGGATTTAAGAGTTGTGGATCGAATTCGCAAAGCATTTAAGGACGAGAAAAGCTGCTTTGATTTCGAGAAAATTATTGTGCTTTACTTGCCCTTCCTCCGACCGAGATCCATGGGCTTTCTGGGAATCGCAAGGCACCCCCAACCTGAGGTCGAGGCATCTGAGAACAGTACCAAGTAAAAGGAGAAATTTCTGATCTTATTGACCGCCGTTGAGGTCTTCGAACGCCACCAGAGAAGGTTGACTAGAGCTAGGTCCGATAGTAAAATGCTCGTATTTTTTGAGAGGTAGTGGTTATACAGAGCTTTCTGCTTCAAGCGCTTCAGCTTTTTATAGTACAGCCACCCATAAGCCACTGCCAGACAGGCCTATCAATTTTTCCAGGAACGCAAAAGAGGTCTTCTCGGCTTTGAGTAGCTTGTCCACATCCACCTCTATTTTGATTCTCTTATCCTGCGAAAAAGAGATCTTGTGCCTAACTAAATCGATGATAAAGCCTAAAAACATTATACTCTTGGTCAGGATTAGAACATTCTTTGTCCAGTTGATAATAAACCCCAACGTGCCAAGCAGAGATCACGGTGTCTTCTATACTCCTTGAACGACCTGCCGAAAATTAGAAAATCATCCAGGTATGCAAGGTCTATTACTCCCTGCTCTCGTGACCAGGCCAAAACAGGATTGACGACCTTCGTAAAGACGTAAGGGGCCGAAAAGAGACCGAAGGGGAGGACATTGAACTGGTAGAACCTGCCGTTGAGGCGAAATCTCAGAAACTCCCTGTACAAGGGATGGATTAGGATCTGGAAGTATGCATCCCTTACATCGATTTGACTTATGAAATCTCCTTGAGCTATCATGTAAAGGGCAGATCTCACGTCCTCCATCTTAAAGTGTTCCGGCACGTTAAAGATGTTGAATTTCTGTAGTTTCAGCACGAACCTATAGGAGCCCTCCTGCTTCGGGACTAAGAAAAAAGACGAGATAAATTAGTGCCTGGAGGGCGAACATTCTATTACGGCCCTTATCTCGTTTAGCTTGGAGACTGCCTCTTCTATGAGCGTTGCTATAGGCTCGTCAAAGACGTATAAAGGAACATGCGGAGAGTGATCGAGCTAAACGATCTGACATCCTTACCTGGGTATTCATCTTCTCGGCCCGATGGGTTGGGTCTGTTCTCCTTCTCGACGGCTTAGGTTTGGCTCGAGCAGATGTTGAGGATCGGTAACCAAAGTGTACCTGCTGCGGGCTTTTGAAGCTCCCTGTCACACTTTCCTTCTGGCTAGGGGGCCGTGCTAGTTTCACTGGTCCTTACCCTTAAGAAGGAGGGAGGAGAGTACTCTCGGCTTGGGCTTCAAAGGCTGCGTCAGCTTTTCCCGAGATCTCACGCTGTCTATCAGGACCTTCAAGTCGTCACCGAAAAGGAGGGAGGATGACTGTATCGACTTTGAGGCAATCTGGATACCCTCATCGTATCTCCCGACCAGGAAGAGCTTCCGGGATTCGTTCATTTGGAAGAAGAGCTCCGACAGAAGCCTTACTGCCAAGGCCAGGCTAGACAACAGCAAGTCTCTATCTAGCGGGACCTTGGGTTCCTCCAAGACTTCGTCAAAGGCCAACGCTGCAAAGGCTAGGGCCGCCCCGGCCATCGCCTGAGAGCCCTTCAATATCTCGTTCTTGGCCCGATTTTTAGAGTAAAGGTCTACTACGATCTTGGGATTTAGAGATGGAGGCTCTAGGTTAGGTTTGCCTTCCAGTGGAATAGACTGCAGGGACTCCTTAATGAGATTGTCACTGAGGCCCCACTGAGTCCATCCCGACTCCTCCCTGAGGTTAAGCAGTTGCGTGCAGGCGTCTGCCTGATCTTCACCCAAGAACCTTCTGGTCTCGTCCTCGATAAGATGCTCCTCCTCGTAGTCCTCCTCCTAGATGTTTCCCGTATTGCTTGGCTTCTCTAAGCTCTCCTTGTTGTTGCCTGCTGCCAGAACATCTGTGGGTCGAAAATAAGAGAATTATTTCTAGCTACGCCATCTCCTACTTGTAATCGGAAATCAGCGTGCCATTATCGACACTTGGCCTAAGCTTAGAACAGAGACTCGGTCGTGCGCGTGAGGTAGCACGTGCCTTGCTTATGCGTAAAAAAGTTAGGGTACAAGAGGCTCTGGCTTAGACTAGAACTCGGTTGCGCATGAGCTTCGAGAGAAAGTGATTTTAGCCAACACAACTACTAGCTAAAAGGCAGGAAGAATGACCAGGTTGATGAGCTGCAACAGATATTACAGAAAGAAAGGAAGGAATGCTTATCCTCGTATTCGAGATCAGCATCTTCTGGGATCGCCCGAGCCTTTCGTCAACGTGATCAATCTTCATCCGGAAGGCCTCGCACCATCGCATCAGTGCGTCTAGTGTGAGCATGTTCTGCACTGTTTTGTCACCGGACGCCAAAAAAGGAATGAGGAGATTACGTGGGCATGCGCGCCACCATAGGGGTGGCAGATTAGGCGAGCTCGTTTGTTTTTCGATCCCGCTCAATTGCATGCTATAAACTGTGGCGTCATCAGGATGGTAAATGAGGGTACTACAAGTTATATATCTTCGTACAAGGAGAGTAAGTATAATGGGTGCCACTTCTACGACGATTTTGGGCTGTATTAGCATGCTTTCATGGGTTATTGGGGAAAAGAGAGATGAGAAACTTAAGTGAATGACCGCGAATCACAACAAACTTGGAGCCAACACACAGCCATTGAATCGAAATGTGTGTTTAAGGACGGGATCGTAGCCCAGCGCAAAAATAGAAAAGTGGTCAAGTCAACTAAAAAAATACTAATTTATTATGATTTCAATTTATAATTTGTTTGTCGGATCTTTCATACACCACAGGCATAGGACTGTGATCGATAGTGAAATATCCCTTTATTGATTTTTGCGGTTACTTAAAGTAATACTCTTCCTCATGTACATGTCCAAATGCAAAAAATATTTACTTATTAACTAATAATCAAAAGTAATATTTGTAAAATAATATTATAATATAGACCTGCATGTTATCTGAAAAGAAGTAGGGTTTTTTCTAGATGAGCGTTTGATAACTTTCTTATAATAGAAAAAAATCGTTCTTTACTTTTATATTCTTAATTGATACTAGTGTATTTACTAAATTAAATATCTGTTAACCTTCATAAAACAGAAATAATAATTTTATATAATTCACAAAGAAACCAAATATAATCAAAATAGAAAATATATATATCCTCTGAGCAAGATTCTGCGATAAAACATGTATTATCCGATATCATCACTTTTCCACGTTACCGCTCGCCAAAGGTTTCTACACTCCTCTAATTTACCCAACGTTTTTCTACTTTATCGATTCCCAGAAATTCCTATAATAATTTTCTATTTTACCGACTAATGCAAATTTATAAACCCTTTTTATCTGTCAGAACCTGTGGTTTTTACCGATTTATCAGAAATCACGTCATAAACATGTACATGTTAGTTATCTACACACGAATGCCCGTTAAGAATTGGTAGCGTCTTAGGGTCTCTAGGGTGTCCGAAAATATCCCAAAATCTCCTAAAGTACCTTCAGCTAAGACACGTTGTCTCTGTTCCGCAAGAGGATTAAGGATACCTCGGGGGCACGGAAGCCGAACTTTCCAGATATTACCGGTTACTGAATATGCTCACACTTTCTCCAGGAGATCTGCTAGGGAGATCTGCTAGGCTCACTCTCATATCGGATGATCTCGGCCGGGTCAGCTCTCTTCTCTCTCTCTCTCTCTCACACACTGGACTTGGCAGTGAACTGCTCTACGTCGCATTGGATGGACTCAGAAAAACTCCTGGGTGCCAGGTCGCAAAAAAAAAGTTCGTAATTTACGTATACTCGTCACTATGACTGAAAAACTCGAAATGTCGTCGACTAGCGGGTGCAAGTTTCAGAGCGCAGACTCAATATCTCCACGACAAGTGGGTGAGAGCTCCCGAAGGTAGACTGATTCGTTCGGTGCCACGGCTCGCCTTTATACCCGCGCTCTGTACTTTCTCTTTTGGGTTGCTCGTTTCTCCTGCCTTCACGCTCTAGCAGTTGTGTGGCGTAAGTTATGCGCACGCCTATCCGTTCAAATTTGAATAGTTGACGTATTTTAAAATGATCGAGAAATGAAATGCAGTATGCACTGATGCAATACAACCTCTCTTCTTTACTACTATATCCCTGGGATTCGTAAGGGGTATCCTTAAACTCCTCCAACAACCGAAGATAATCGGGATCGGTTATCTCCTCGAATATTTCTACGGCTAACTCCTCTTTCCTGTGCAGACAAGATAATGCGTCCAGCACATGGTGTAGTGCGCCCTTTAGATGGGTTATTATAGAATTCTCCTGCTGCATCTTAGTGGCTAATCTCGCCAATCGACCTGTTGTCTCTTTTAAATTTCGCAACTACTTCAGAGTGGCATGGTCCGTAGTAACTGTAAACTCATACCTCTTTGAGTAAGGCCGTAACTTTTTGACCGCCCAAATTACGGCTAAACATTCCTTTTCCGTTGGTACATCGACGCCTCAGTCAAAAACTATTACAGCGCTACAAGCTCTGAGGAGATTAATCCCAACACACTGCACAATCGAAAAGAATCACAGGTTTTTATGCTGCGACGAAGATAATTACAGCGCTACAGGATGCGACTAAAAGAATCACAGCGTTCTCGGTTGCGACGAAGAGAATGACAGCACTATAGCCTGCAACGAAAAGAATCACAGCACTCTCGGTTGTGACAAAGAAAATGACAGCACCATAGCCTACAACGAAGAGAGTCACAGCGCTCTCGGTTGCGTCGAAGAAAATCACAGCGCTCTCGGCTGCGACGAAGAGAATCACAGCGCTCTCGGTTGCGACGAAGAGAATTACAGCGCTATATAGTCAAATAGAAAATCCGCTAAACCTAAAAGTTTAAAGCCAAAGGGTCGTTTTTTATATTGTACGTAATCAAACTCGTGGATTACGATAAAAATAGTAAAAAATTCCAAAAGTTCGTCTATAATAGTAAAAATAGAGTCTAAAACTTTATTCGCAAATATCTCGTAATCGGTAATAGATAAAAGAAAAAGAAAAATACTAATGTGTAGAGAGGAAAAATTCCTATCGATTTAGTCTTCTACTTTTTCTTTGTCCCTCTCAAAATTTCGAGATAAAAAACAGTTAATAATTCTTTGCCTTACTCGCACTCATGCAGTGGACAAATAATCATTAACTGTTTCTTATCATGAAATTTTAAGTGGGACAAATTAATAGTAGAAGACTAAATCGATAGGGAATTTTCCGCTCTACACATTGGTATTTCTATTTTTCTTCTATCTATTACCGTTTACGAGATATTTGCAAATATAGTTTTAAACTCTATTTTTACGCTTATAGACGAACTTTTGGAATTTTTTTACTATTTTTATCGTAATCTACGTGTTGGATTACGTATATTATAAAAAATGACCCCTTGGCTTTAAACTTTTAGGTTTAGCGGATTTCTTATTCGACTATTATATAGTGCTGTAATTCTCTTCGTCGCAACCGAGAGCGCTGTGATCCTCTTCGACGCAACTGAGAGCACTGTGATTCTCTTCGTTGCAAGCTATGGCACTGTCATTCTCTTCGTCGCAACCGAGAGCGCTGTGATTCTTTTCGTCGCATCCTATAACGCTGTGATTTTTTCCGTTTCAGTAGAGTAGTGGGATAGTCTTCAAGACACCCCAGAGTTGGGATGGTCTTGGATTGAGGCATCGACATATAGTATAGGATTCTCTCCATCACGGCCTAGGTTAGTACTGCCACTAGAGCATATAAGCTACTCACATCCGTTTGTACAACGAACGGTTTAGAAAAGTCATGTCTCGCGAGTACTGGAGCCGTAGTAAGAGCCTTTTTCAATCCATGGAAGGCCTTTTGTTATCCTTGTCTCGAGATCCACGGCTGCTATTTCTGGAGCAACTTTACAAGCGGTACCTCGAATTCTAGAGTCGTGTTCTATGAACTGCAAATACCAACCTAACATACGTTAGAATTGCCTTAGTTGTTTGACGTTCTACGGCTCTGGATAATTCAGTACTGGCCCTACCTTTTCTTGGTTAGGATATAGCCTCTTCCTCTTCAATACAAAGCCTAAGTACGTCAGCTGCAGCATGCAGAACTTATACTTCTCCATCTATTTCAATACACCGGCTCCTAGCAATCTCTCTAACACTATACCAAATAGTACTTATATTTCTCATAAGTATTGGTGGCCAGGATTATATCGTCAGCTTATATCGTAAGACGAAGCAGAGTGAGTAGATACAGAAGAGGAAGATCATGAAGTAGATCAAGTTATGCGAGAGGATGAAGAATAAGATGAAGAAGTATTCATTGATAATATAAATTACAACAACGAGAGTGATACGCAAACTTCGAGTAAAAAAAGAAATGTTGACGACAACCATTAATTGTTGCTGTTATATTTGTTAACATAGATCTTGTGCAGTAATAATGAAGGATAACAATGATAAAGGTCACTTACTGATTTTGTATATAAAAAATAAGAGTAAAAAAATTGTAATTAAAAAAAATTTTTTTAGCAGTATAATATTATTATGAACTACTATGATTATGACTATTTTCAACAAGCTTGATCAAGAATGTAAGGTACGTAATAAGTAACTCATCATTATGTCGTTAAAATAATAAAAAGCGCTTGTAAGTGTCAAGACGGTATGTGAGGAATCGGGCATGCAGCCGGTTCCGCGCCTGACGTCGGCCGTTGGCCGAAAAGCAAAAGTGCGATTTCTTGTGCTCAACTTGATCGATACTTACACTCTGCCAATCGTTAAGAAATTTTACCGTGTTGAAGAGAAAGTCCAGAGGAAGAAAAGCGCGTTAAAAAAAATTATCACGGTGTGGCTAAAAACTTTTTTTTTTGACATTTTTCGAAAGGACCTTTTTTCAGTTTTATGATTATTTTGCAAAAAGTTAGCAACCGATCAATCTTTAATTTTTTTTATAAGTTGAGAGCAGTAAATTCTATACTGTATTACTATTTTAAGTTTTAACACTAAAGAAAACGCGAGATACAAGTATTCGAAAAAAAAAACTAAAAAACGCGGTTTTTAGCAATTTGCGAAAAATTGGCTAGACCAATTGGAGCTCTTTAAAACTCGTTCAATTCGTCTATTTACCGCGCATTTTTTATACCTGATCATTGTTTATCTAGTGGATAAAAAAAAAATCTCGCGATCAATGTCACGCAAAAAACACTGATTTTCACCTAATTAGATCCGACTATATCCATATTTTGCATCAGGTATACATCGCGCCTTGACCATTTGTTCAGATCCCTAAAGTCGATACAAAAAGTATAAGAAGCGTCCGATTTTTTGTATAAAACGCAAGCCCGACAGTAGTCAGCAGCTGACCTATCAATGATTTCGTCCTTGAATAATCGGTCACCTCCTCCAGGGCTACTTCGTGAATCTTTGGCGACATCCTCCGGTACGTTTGTCGAATTGGTTTTTAACAGTCACTTCAACCACGTGTTTGGGGAGTAGCGTTTGTCCTAACGGCTTGTCGGCCAAATCTATGATGCGCACTCGGCCAGCAGTTTCGTTTTTTATTTGTCCCTCATACTGTAAAAGGAATGCCACTCCCCTTTCAAAACTTGAAATAACCCTCGGCCTAGTCGTAAGTCCATATAAAATGTGTCCTAAAAATCTCGTTCGAATATAATATCCTGGTCAATGACTGAGACTGCTTTAACTTGTGATTCTCGCGTACACCTGTCACTTTTACAGCTTATCTTAAGCATGCCTAATACTCTGGAGAGAGTACCATGCACACTAACTATCGCTGCATTCGTTGGCTTTAATCGGTATCTAAATCGATTGGCTAGCGGCAGACCTACCAAGGACGATTGTATCCCCGTCTTAAGGAGGGTGCCATACTCTTATCCTCCCAAAACTACCGACAGATACGGACAATTCTTACTACTGATCCCCGCGGTCTCCTCTTGGAATCCCTCCTCTAAACTTTCTTCCGTTATATTTCAGATTTTGGTGACTCTCCCGACTCATATAGCCACGGGATACCCAGCTTTGTACTTGATTCTGAAGTCTCGCTTTTGAGGTCCGAAAATCTAACTCTGCTACGGTCTGACGCTCCATCCTTCTCTTGGAAGACTACCTCCGAGCTAGCATCCTGAAAAATTCCACTCTATTTTTTATCAGTGAAAATTTTATCGGAGAAGTTTTAAAGATCCTTTTAGTCGACTAACTCGGGTTCTCCCCCATTCCTTTATTTGTTGTTTTTCGATGCCCTAACTCGTCGTCGTCCTGACATTTTAGGAATCAGGTTCCTAGACTTCCTCTTTATAGACCATTTTCTCGGTTTTAACACTTTTCTCTCTGTCAAAATAATCTACTTAAATTGTTAGGTGAGTTTTTGGCATAAGATCTCACCTGAAAAATCACCTGAGAACTTACCTAAGAAATCACCTGAGATCAGTAAGGAGGGCAAACACAGGACAGTCCATTACAACGCTAATGTTAAAGATGTCGGATGGTCTTGTGCTAGTTTTCGTATGAGCCGTCGTTATGACACGCATTTAGGGAATTCATATATTCATATGCTCATCAGACCCATAATCACCTACGCGTCGGCAGTCTGGGGAGGTACAGCATCGACAAACATGACTAAAATCCAACGGGTTCAAAATCGCGTACTTAAAACCATTACGAAATCCTCACGGTACACACTAATGTCGAGACTCCACCGCGAACTTGAAATCGAGCCCTTAGAAAATTACATAGTAAACGCCACGAAACAATTTTACGAGCGCACTAAAAAGTCCAAGCACGATTTATTAAACAACCTCGGTAATTACGAGTATGAACCGCGAGATAAACAGAGAAGGCCGAAAGATTTCATCGAAATCTTCGCCTCAAAAACAAGTCATGAACCCTATACTAACAGTTTTTTCTGTTGCAGGTACCCATTATCGTCACAGCACTAATCAACTCTTTTTTTTCAGGAATAACATGCCTACTAATAAATATTTATTTTCAGCTTGCATGGTTTTTCCTCTCTGGAGGGCTTTCTCCTTGCTCCCGTCCTGTCTATTCCGTCATGTTCCATTATAACCGTCATGCTACCTACATCTTCCTTGGGATCGGCTTCACCGACATGACAAGGAATATGTAGGTTCCGGGCATGCGGGAAGAGCTCCACAAAGTAGGGCGAGGAGGGGGGGCCTTACTATTTCCTATCCTATCCTATCCTATATTCATGCATATATGGCTAAATGTGGGTATTACTGCCACTGCTGCGATCACTGCTGCTTTACGTAAATAAAGTTGTAGATAATTTTGCTCACTATATAAGTGTTTAAAAAAAGAATTAACAGACCATTATAGTCCTCAGAAATACAATGCGATCGAATATGTACTTACAAATTTATTATGAATTAACAAAAGGTAAGAAATATTAAACAGTGACGAGATTCTGACCATATCATTCTATTTTTTTCGCACAACAGTAACTACGAACGTACATTGTTTAAATAGTATATTTAAAAGTATAGCAACAAATTGACATTTCCTCGTTAAACAAAAAGATGATTTTTATTTTAATCATTAAATTTAGTAAACATTTTTTAAATATTTTTAATTTAAGTAGCAGTATGTAATGCATTGATTTTTAGTCATGCTGCAATTACTGCCAGCTTTTCCGTAGGTTTATTCAAGCTAACCCAATGACATGGTGTCTTAGTTGGAACTCGTGTTTACACTTCTTGCCAACGATAGTTATTAGTATAGACCAGTACATAAAAACTGATTGAAGAGGGAAATAAGGTTAAGGATACAGTACTATTCAAAATAAAGAGAGTAAAGGATATTGAATGACAAACAAAAAATTACAACTACAATTAGATTTTGACAGTAATTGTTAGTTATGAGTTATTGTATGAAAAATATTTTTCCACATATTTTTTCAGGTTCTAATATAAAATCACCACCTTCTTGTTGGACTAGTCTGTGACTCTATTAAAATCCAAAGTTTCTTTAAATACCCAAAGTTTTGTATGTAATGTAAATAAAATAAGACAGTTATAAAATTAGTATTTAATTTTATTATAATACCTTTACTGATGTGTTGTGCTGTGTTTTATTTATTTATCAAAGAGTTATTTATTAAATACTTTAATAGTTAGCTTATTGACAAGTGGCAGTAATAAATGGGCAGTAATAGATTCACTGGCAGTAATGGGGGGGCACTTATACCAGTATTTAGCTAATTTAATGAATAATTATAATATAATTAACCGTTATTATTAATATGAATAAACTCTTTTTTTATAGTACCTAATAGCATAGGCTTTAAAAATAAAAATAAAAAATTAGTAAATTCATGTACGCATTTACAATAGACTTTGAAATATATCTTATAAATAAGCGGCAGTCATACTCACAATAACCCCTATACCATATCTCAAATAAAAAGCAAGAGAGTAAAATAAATTTTAACACTTTTCTAAGGTGGCGGCAGTATTGAGAGTTACATGTATGTTTATGTACATGTATACAATAGGATATTAGTTATTAGATATGATGACATAACATAATATTTTTTTGGATAGGGCTACATGACATCAAAGAGAAAGACATTCTTTAATTCTGCAAGTGCGGGAAACTAATGCAGATAATACTAGACCAAAAATAACAATTTTTACGGGTATTCTTAAAGGGAAAAATCTCAAGGCACATAAACAGACAGACTTTAGGCGATAATATAACATAACCTTACTTTTCTCTCTAATTTCCAATTTTAATTAAAACAAGGTTAAAATTAAAAAAAAATTATGTATCGTATGCTAAATTAATATGAACGTGCGCATATAATTTTTAATTAACTTTATAACAACACAAACGTTGAAAACAAGATAGAATGCTATATGTTTGGGCAAGGAACTCCAATTTTAAACATGGTTAAACAATTATAAGAGTTATGCACAAATTATTAAAATGAAAAATTCTTTGGGAGTGCCGTGTATGGCTTGTTGATTCAGAGGACAACGACTATAAGAAATTCAATATCTCTTATGAGTTAATACGCACGCCATTACTCTGTCATCGCAACAGAGATATAAGAATAGAACCTTACAGTAAAAAATCCATTCTTGAAATTTTGGCAAAAATTAAAAAAAATTACTTCGTCCAACATCGTAAAAATACTATTAGTAGTAAAAAAACTATCGTAGTTGTAAAATAACTACGTCTGACATTGTAAATAATCATCCGACCCATGCTGGAAGTATTAATTTTACTGTAGCGTTTGTAATGCGCTTTTACGTATTTTTTAGTGAGTTTACTATGCTACTAGTGAAGTATGTGCTAATTTGTAAAGAAAAATTATAATAATAATATTACTATCTAAACTTTCTACTATTATATGACACAAGTTCAATAACATCGAATCCAGTGATATGTCACTTCCAAGTTTTACTTCTGCCGGGAGTTTGTAGATAATTGCATCTGGAACTCAAGAAAAATAGAGTAAAATTAAGCAGATGACTACATAACCTTAAACAAGTTGAAAGAACTAAAATCATTTCGAAAACACTTTAAAAGTAGTAAAAAAATGTTACTAACTTATTTTATTAGGCTTTAAACGTAGTTTAAAACTCATTCCATCAATAAATAATTCTACGACAATCTTGTATAGGCGTTATCTCTTTAATATTACAATTAATAGTTAGACTTGGTTTTCTGTTTGTGCGGTAGTTACGTGGAAATCTTAAGATTAATTTTTAGATCGTTTGCTCATATTGAACGAGGCTAAAACTGTTTACACACCTTGGATTCTCAAAACGATACAACGTCGTAGATCTTGTGTCAAAAAAAATCCAATGTGGCAGCCACCACAAGATTGCGGGAATATATTTATCTAGAACTCCCGCGATATGGGTGTCAAATGAAAGGGTGTGACTAGTCGACTACACTAAGTGATTTAAGATCAATTATTATCTAATATGGTGGCCAACACAAAGTAACGCAGTATCTCTTTTTCGACAACAACTTTTTTTGCAGATTTAATGAAAGAACATGACTTGTAGCATGCAATATTTCAAGTCACGTGATTCTGAAATTGAATATGGTATAAAACACTAAATGATTTATAATCTTATTCCTTGGAATAACCTTGACATGGTTATCAGATGATATGGTACATGCAGTAGGATTTAGCAACTAACGTAACGTAAATTAGTATTATACATGTTTGCTACTATGGGAACACATATTAGTGGACCGATCGGTGCTACAATTCCCTAAATATAGGTATTATGCAAAAGTAAAACTTTTAAGAGTAAGTCTTTGCTTGAGATCAAGCATTTGTTTTTAATTTGATGGAATAGAGAAAACAAGGTTTTTTGGAAATTTTTAGAAAAATGCATGTTTCAAGATAAATAGAATCATCTTATCTACTTAATGTGAATATTTATTTATTTATCAGTAAATGCTTGCAGAAGAATCTTATTAGAAAATCACAAAACTTCCTTCGAAAAACAGCCTAAACTATCAAAAAACTTTCTTAAATATATTTATTTTTATTTTTCCTATAACTATTTGTTATTTATTTGAACAAAAGCTAAAAATGGTCATTGTAGTCAATTCAATTTCATCTCAGATAATTTTAGCTACTTAGAAAAGATTAGTCTCTTGTATATTGTATGGAACGTGCCGCAGAATGACTTTGTAGAGGTTTATAGTTAATTAAATTTTTTTACGATGAAACTTAAGCAATTGCTTTGGAGTTAATAGTGCTATTTGTGCGAATGTATGTGCATATGTGTGCGTAAGTATCGCCATGCTCTCACTATGAGTCATAGCATTATTTATCTTTTCATAATAGATTGCAAATATCGTCATACTGCTTTCAATACTTTTTCCGTAGTTCCTTGTTAATAAATCTATGTGTTAAGAAAGTTATGAAGAATAATATGTTATGCTATTTTATATCGATAACAATTTAAAATTTTGAATATTCTTGTGCAATATATAGAAGTGCCCTATAAGTTGTACAAAAGACAGCAATGCGTCTTACAGAGTTGGCCACCATATTTGCTTAATTAACAGCTACACTAAAAAAATTTTATTCTGGTGGTCATTTTATTTCATTAACTACCTAATCCAACGGGGTTCCAGGGAAAAATATACTGCGCCAGTTTGTAGTGCAAGCCATGTTTAATTTTGTTTGTCCTAATATCACTGAGTGTAATCCACTACTCGCACCCTTTTATTTGACACCGATGTCGAAGGGAGTTCTAGAGAAACAGATATTCCGCCATTTTATATTGGCAACCATATTCCATTTACATTGATCTTATGTCACTGAGTGTATTTTACTAGTCACACCATTTAATATGACACCCATGTCGAGGGGTTCTAGAGACATTTATTCCCCGCCATTCTGTGTTGGCCGCTATATTGGATTTATTATGACACCAGATGTACTACGTTGTATCGCTTCGAGAACCCAAGGTGTGTGAAAAATTTTAGCCTGATTAAATATAAATAAACGATCTAAACATTAATCGCAAGATTTCCCTGTAACTGACGGACAAAGAGGACACCAAGTTTAACAATTGTGATGATAAAAAAAACATGTAAATAAGTTTGTTGTATTGCTTGAAAAAATGAGTTTCCAACTGCGTTTAAAGCCTATTGAAATAAATTAGTAACATTATTTTACTAATATCAAAGTGTTTACAAAAAAATTCGGTTCAATCAATTTTTTTAAGGTTATACGAGGTCTGTTCAAAAAGTATCGCGAATTTTTTTGTTTTTTAAAAAGTGTTTATTTATTCATGAATATCTATTTTCTTCGCTTCAAAGTGATCCCCCTCGTATATAATACACTTATGCCAACGTTTTTTTCAATCCTCGAAGCCCTCCAAAAAATCATTTCTTGTGATCTTGTTCAGCTCCTCCTTCGATGCCGTCTTTATCTCCTCAATCGTGGCGTAGCATCATCCTTTCATGGGCCTCTTCAGTTTTGGGCACATAAAATCGTCACGGGAGGCCAGGTCTGGGAAATGCGGTGGCTGCGTCACCACTACTGTGTTTTTTTTTGGCTGAATATTTGCGCATAAGCAACGATGTGTGTGCAGGGGTGTTATCATAGTGCAAAAGCAAGTTTTTGTTCTTCCACAAACCCGGGCGTTTTTGGCGGATTGCTTCACGCAAATTGCGCATAACTTGCAGATAATATTCTTTATTGACCGTACTACCCTGTGGCAAGAACTCATGATGCACCACGCCCCTGCAATCGAAGAAAACTGTGAGCAAAACCTTCACGTTTGACCGAACTTGGCGCGCTTTTTTCGGTCTGGGTTCTTGCAGCAGCTTTCATTGGGATGATTAAGCTTTTGTTTCCACGTCGTAACCATTAACTCATGATTCGTTACCAGTTATGACCCTCTGGAGCACATTTGGGTCGTCACGGACCGAGTTCAACATCTCCTGGGCAATGTTAACGCGATGCTGTTTTTGGTCGAAATTGAGCAATTTTAGCACGAATTTCGCGGCATCCCAACCCATGCCCAAATCATTGGAAAAACCGAATGACACGAGCCAATTGATATGTTTAGATCCTCAGCAACTTTTCTAACGGTGATTCGTCGATTGACCAATACTATTTTCTTCATTTTATCAATGTTTTCGTCTGTTGTTGACGTGCTCGGGCGTCCGGCACGCTGTTCGTCGTTCACATCTTCTTGGCCCTACGTGCTCGGGCGTCCGGCACGCTGTTCGTCGTTCACATCTTCTTGGCCCTCTGAGAACATTTTGTACCACCGATAAACGTTGCTTTGGTCCAAGGTAGCTTTCCATATGCCACAGTCAACATTTGGAATGCGTCCGCGCACTTTATTTTCTTTTCCACACAAAATTTGATACATATTCTTTGATCCAATTTTTGGAATAGGTAAAAATCGAAGATGAGTCAAAACACATCCAAGCACAACAGCTGTCAAAAATTTACTAAACATTCAAAATGGCCGACCTTGTCAGCATAAGTAAGGGACATGAGTACCAACATAACACTACCAAAAAATCAAAAATCAAATACACTTAGCCCGCGGAGATTCAAAATTCGCGATACTTTTTGAACAGACCTCGTATTGTTAGCTGTTTAACTTAAATCTATTTTTTCCATGTTTAAGATGCAATTAATCATCGACAAAATAAAAAAAATTCATTTCTTTATCTACTTTTAACCTTGTTATATTTATTAATCATTTTGTCAGTTCTCTGTGTATTTTATATTTTTTAATTCTTGAGTTTAATATACATATATGCACATGTATTTATCTGGTTTTAGTTAATTTATTAGATGTTACTCTCGATGGATAAATCTTATTAGAATATTTTTATTAAAATTTGAATTTTCTCAGCTGAAAAATCATCTATCAATTAATATGGTCGTTGTTTAAATATATGTACAGTGGCATTGAGATTAGGTGTAACGATTACACCACCTCTCTGTTCGATTGTCTAGGAACGATTATTAATTGTTAATTTAAACTCGTCTTCGAGACATCGCTGATGACTCTTACAAAATTAAAAATAATTAGTTAGTGTTGGATACATGACAAAATATTAGTTTAAGGACGCTCTTTACTCAAATAAAAGTTGAACCACAACATTGAAACTTACAGATATTATTAAGTAAATGAATATAAACCAGTCATCAAAATTTCAATATAGGTTATCTGGCAAAATCTCGAGAAAAAGCTTATTAAACTTTAAATTTGTAAAACAGGCCTTATGGAATGTTACGAAATTTTCTCCATTGGGCATGATGATCTTAAAAGTTTGATAGGCCAGGTTGATTAAAAACTAATGAGTAACATTTCTGATAATGCTCTTTTCAATGGTATTTAGAAAAGAGCGTGTTATTGGTCATTTTCAAAAGATATTAGAGTAAACGTAAAGATGCAGTCCGTCACCCTATTCTAAAAACATGGAGAACGTCGGCTGCTGTTGACTTGACACTCCACGTAGTACGAGATATTTCATAAGTTCACTTCAAGAATTGTTTCTGCTTAATGTTAAGATCTAAAAATTTGTATACGTATTCTCAAAACATCAAGGAATACTTGTGTTTCAAAAATATTTAGATTTTTGATAATTTATAACAGATTTTCAGTGATTCAAGCTATCACTTTTGATTTATAATTTTTTCTGAATAAACAATAACATTCATCAATATTTTACGAACTTTTTGAAAAACTAGAGTATCTGTGGAATGTACCTGAATTGTTTTAAATTGATTCATCGACTATTCGTCCAAAGCAAGAGAGTTTACCATTGCGGTTAGTCTTGACCCACGTAGTTGTTACAAAGCCTCCTTAAAGAAAAGAGTAGTGAGAAATCAATATTTTAGAAAAGGCAATGTTTACTTTCCTGTAGCATTACAAATTTGTATAATATTGTAACATTTAAACGGAAGATCAATATAATTGGTAACATCTGTACTTCAATAAAGATTTTATTATCAGAGATGGAATAAATTTTGGGAAACGTCGTAATTTTAAATTTCGAAAGTAAATGAATATTAATAAATGTATGTAAGTATTTATGTATGTATATAAAAATGTATGTATGTATATGTATGTATGTGTGTATGTATGTATGTATGTATGTGTGTATGTATTTATGTATGTATGTATGTATGTATGTATTTATGTATGTTTGAACGTATGTATGTATATACGTCTAGATGTAAGTACGCACGTATGTTTGTGTCGTTTAATTAAAAATCATGTACGGTTGAGGTACAATTAGAGCTGGACAGCAAATTTCTCCGTTATTACCATCACCCCCTTCTCACCCCAAATTTACTTTGTTTTCCAGGGGGGCATAGTGCTTTGCACAAGTACACATGCGAGTAGGTTAGTTTAAGTCGGTGAGCACCCGGGTAAATCCGACACTTCCTCCGGTCCTTTGGACTGCAGAAGTCTTTTAAAGATTTCCGCCCATTTGGAAACAAAAGAAAAAATCTTACAAAATAAAATTGTGATATTAAACCCAAAAAATCGATTTTTATAAGCAAATGAAATAAAGTTGTAAAAGTTAGAGGTGTAATAGAAAACAATTATAACGCTGAAACAAAATATTAAATAAATGCAATTAAAAATCAAAAATATATGTACGTGTAACCTTTTTTAAATAGGTTGCAGAAGAAAAACGAAAAACGTACCCTAAGAATATAATAATTACAAAGTAAGACAGCAAAATATGTTTACAGGATTTATCATGTCACACAATCAAAAGATAACTTGAATATTTAAACATAAAATTTAAACCTAATTCTGAATTGACGCTTGATCAAAAGTATGGTACGGATAGAACTAACGGGAATTCTTGTAAACGAGAGTCGGAAGACAAAACCATGGATGATAGTAAAATGTTTGGCGTTTCGATCGTTCTACTGCAATTGATAGATGAAAAAAGCAGCAAAGGATACTGGATTAATCCAAGATCGTTCCCAGTCCGATTTTGCAGGCCTATAAAGATACTATTTAGAGAAGAAACAGACAAACTACGTAGGAAATACGAACGAACAATAAATGACCAAATTAATCAGTTTGAAAGTATTTTACTTAATACCTGTACTGTTGGAATAGATATGTTGTGCACCGTGATCGATGAGAAGGTTGGCAGCATTATGTCCCTTTGTCTATAAAAAGTAGTCTGCAGCTGCTTCAATAATATGAAGAAAAGAAATTTGTAGTCTGAATGAATCAAGTTATATTCTCACTAAATTGAATTATTTTGATAAAGTGTTCGTTCTCTGTGACAGAAATGACTAATTATTTAATAAATTCACTATATGTATTGTTAAGGTATGCAACGCTCTGAATGAGGCATCCGGTCTTGTGACTTACCGATTTGAGCTCAAAAAAAGGAATGTTAGTATCAAACAGAATAGTTTTATATAATTTAATCATTCGCGAATAATGAATTAATTTTTTGAATTTCTAAAACTAAATATTATTTTGCTACCTTCAATGTAGAGATTAGACTTCAACTGCGCATTTGCACTACATACACATAAATACGCTGATACACACTGACATATTATAATGCAAATATAAATTTTCAATGTATGCATTCAATTTCACAAGAAACCAAGTATTTACAGACAGGCTACTTGATTGTATTTCTAAACAGGTTCAAAATGATGAAAAACATGTTATTGAGAAAAGAAAAGTAATCCAGGATGCACTCCGTCAAAAATGAGGTATCTTAGTTTATGCAACAACACAAGGACCCGGCAATACTAACAGTAGCAACACTGCTCGCATGTTTTTTAACAACATGGATGTGGTAGCTAAAATAACAGGTACATTCTTAATTAACACAGACAAATACTTTTGATTCGTATTGTGTTACAAAATGATTATTTGATTGTAGGATTTGATCTTTTGAAAATGTTCAAAGTCATATGGGCTGTCATGTAATCAAATAAAGTTATCGATATTGAAAAGCTCAAATCTTATTGCCTACATGCAGCTAAACTATTTGCTGAGTTGTATTAGTGATACTACATGCCTACTACGATAGATGTAGTACTGATATACCGCTATAAAATCATGCAAAGACTATTTTTACCAATAGGTATATTGTCGGAAGAATCCCAATAATCTAATCACAAAATCGTTAAGTCCTTTCGTAAACATAATTCTGAAAAATTTTTACGGTTAGTAACATACATAAAAATGTAGTCTACAAAAAAATAACTCTTACACTATAGTACAGATATCTATGTACTTATGTTAAATAAGAATGATTTTTGAAGTTCAATTTTTTATACTAATGTAGATACTTTATGATATGCAGTTGTCTTTCTTATTAAGCATTCATGTTTTTGGTGTCATTAAAATACAAGAGGATCTTGCACGTACAGTTCCTAAGTACTCAATCTTGCTGTATATTTTATTTTACAATACATATGTAATATTAAAACCATTTGAACATAAATTTTTAACGTGTAGAAAAAATCATATGCATGTTTCCGCGTTGCTGCAATCGAGAATATGATTCATTGCTTACTTCTTAGTTCCGATTTCTTGCTCTCATTAACACAAAAAGTTGAAAAATAAAAATACAAATTAAAGAGAAGAAAGAGGATTCTCATTATTAGATAGAGCAGGTGAACAGTCACAGAACTCCTCGGATAAAGAATAAACGGAAGACTGTGTAAATTGCTTATTGTACTATATGTATCATACAAAATCTATTTAATAGCATTTGTATAAATACGAGAATTTAAAGGTGACCGATAATTTAAATCCTTCCATTCAATATCCAAAACTATGGTATACTTGGCAGATCCTTGAAAATTAGACATAAAAAATCAAACAATTAATGTATCGTCGGTTCGTCTGAAACGTATGACCCAATGATTGCATAAACAATGTGTTCAACCACTAATTTTTGCAATATACATTCAGAATCCCTTATTATCCCTTTCAACAACTAAAGAAGATATTTTATGCTTGTTAAACAGAAATTTTTTTCCAATATTAGTTTCAAAAATTTGTTTGGATAACTTTTTTAGCAAGATGAACGATAGATTTTTGTCGAGAAATCTCCAAAACCATAAAGAATATGTGCCGCTTTATTTTAAAATTAATAAAGTCATGTTCGTATAAATAAACTGATTCAACAGTTTTTTTTTGCAAAACAAATATCAAATTAGTAAAGGGAGATCTCTAAGACCATAGATAATATATGCCACTTAATTCGAAATAATTAGGGATCAATGTTTATTTCAAAAGATATTCTCAACAATTGTTTTTGCAAAACAGATGTCAGATTTGTGTTAAAAAACCCCAAAAACTATTAAGAACACTGTTTACTTGTTTTTTAAAATCAAAATATTCCTGAAAATTGTATCCCACAACCAAGTTTGGGTAAAGAAACGACTTAAGCGCCACCTACACAATACATGCTTTAACGCAGACGTGCAAAGGAAATTAATCCGAAACATATAGTCTAAGATGCGAAAAACTATACCAAAATCTAATGTTTTGGAGCAAAATTCAGTTTAAGCGATACTTTTGGCACATTTTTCTGCGTTTCGTCACACTGTGCATGAGCTTGATGCCGGTCGAGGCTGTAGTAGCAACAAAGTTACTTCTGCGAGAATTAAGTATACAAGGAGAACAGGGGGCAACTGTAGACATATTACTGAGGGCCTTATTAATAGAGCCCGAGCCGGAAAATGAGTTAGCGCCAGGCTTCGGAAAACAGGGCCATGCTGGAACACAGTACGCTTCAGACAGGTTCACGTAAACCAATGAACGGAATTAGGAAAAGTACGACTAAGTTGAGTGCAGCAAATGAGGGTTCAGATTCTGACGGCCTTGTTAGGGCAGGAAGTGGAGAACAGACGACGAGGATGCCTGTTCTTACACCACCGTTATGAAAATAAATTAGCTAGTATGGATACAGGCACGACCTCTGACTCCGACGAGACCCAGTAGCCAAGTCCTGTTGTTGAATGGATAGGTTATGGATTAATGTAATCGAGTTTGATATTGAAATAATTTCGGGATAACATAACAAAAAATATGAAAGGGTTGCGTCAACCCACTTAAAATGAATAGTTTATGGCTTGATGTAATCAAGTTAAATATTGGAATCATTCTGGAATAAAATTATAAACAGTATGAAGAGGTATATGAAGATTTAAACCTGCCGGGTTTTTTGACATATTTAAACAAATATGTTAATATTTACAGCTCGTAGAAAAAAGGTTGCGGAGGGGATTTTTCTCATCGTTTAATCAGCTACAATATAAAACTCACAAAAAAAATAATTATTAATTTTTCAATTGCGAAACAAGATCAACCTGCAGAGTACATACTCAGACTTCAACGCTCTAAAAAAAATACAGGAGGTTGTGTATTTTGGATATAAATCTGGAAATAAGTAGTCCAAGATACGTACACCTTACGCTCCAAATTTCATTCAGATTAGTTTAATAGTTCATGCAAAATTCATTATGCAATCCCCGATTTTTAAAAAATTTTATTCAGCGTTACAGCTTTCAACGTATCTCCACATAGGCCCTGTTTTTTTTTGTATACGCTCTATAACCTAAATAATACTTCGGTATCGCTACAAATTTTGTTCTAATTTTTAAACATCCTTTTTATGAAAATTGACAGCATAGCTGAGCAAATCCATTGAGGTCCGGCCACTAGGCGCGCGCGGCGCCTTTCTCCAGCGGAACGCGCTCTGTATAATTTGCTCACATAGGAAGATAATTCACTATGAATAATATCTAAAAACATGTATCCATGGATTTTGATGATTAAAGTTCTAAGCCTTATTGCGAAAAATTCATTTTTTAAATTTTTATCTTGCACAATTCGAAAGAACACGTCTTCAACTACAATGTCTTTAATTTTAAAGTAAGGAGGGCAGAAGATGGATAAACAAAGTGATCTTATAAAAACTCGCCTGATATTCGAACAAATATAATCAAAACATAGAATGTGTCCACTAATTTATCAAATAATTATTTCTAATTAAATACAGATAATTATTTTGATTAGTATTTAAGGTTAATATTAATACATATGTATTTGTATATAATATTTAGGCAATCATTATTATTACAGAAATAGTTTAAAGCTTTTTTTTTATATATTATTGAACCTTTTAGAATCGATTATTGATATAAGATCATGATTAGATATTGTTTAATTCTTACTTAATAATAATAAATGTGAATTTTTTATTCAATTTTTTTCCTTTTATGATATAGATTTTTATATATTTCAACATTTTCTCTTCCTGTTCATATCAATTGAAAATACATGGATATTAATATTATTACTCAACATGCTGTTTTTTTCTTCATTACATTGCAATATGTGCATTACAATTTTTTTCTCTTGTACTGCAGAGCCTACCGTCTATCACTTGAAAACTTTTAAACTCACCTATATCTGTTATATTTTTTTGCTACATTTTCTTCTCACCGTTTTTTTCTTTCAGATAGAGTTGTCAATTACCATATAGCTTTTCTGTATTACCTAATTGACAAAAGTCTTTCTTTCCATTGTAAAATTATCTTTGATTTTCTTAAGTTTATTTTCCTTTGTTTCTGTTTTTATAAGTTCTATCGTTTTCTCATCCTCTACTTTTAATATACTACTATCACCTATATGTCTGTTTTGTATGATTTTTATTGATGAAGTCCGTTAATTCTTCGATTAAGCATTAATAATGCCACTGGCTCTAATCCATTTTCATTATTTTCAAAAAGTAAATTTCTTCCGTCTTTCTTATGCCTATTTCTAGGACAACCCTACCCGCCCCTATTTCTTATATATATTCTGATGTGTTCGCACTTAAACTTAACATCATATTTGCAAATCTTACTATTTTTTCTCCTTTTCCTTTCCTTTTTAATTCCCAAACATACGCCTACCCTGCCCCCATTTAATCTTCATACATATCCTTGTGTCTTTGCATTCAAACTCGACTTTATATTTTAAATCTGCCTTCTATTTCTCTACATATTTTTTTTCTGTTCCATACGCAAGTGTCCGCTACGTATGTGTAATATAGTTTCATCATTCTATCCATGAAAAAAAACCTTTGATTCAAACTTTCTTCTTTACCTCTTTTGATTCAGCCTTAAACAGCTTAAACTGCCCTTTGCACCCCACCTGACGTTTTTTCTTTGTGCTACGAAATTTTGTTGTTAAGATCCACACTTCTGGGTCCATGTCCTAGTTTTAAACTTCCAATGCATCCAATCCAAATTTCAACAGATCTGTTTCTATCCCTTTTTTCCTCCGTTACACCTCCTGTATTATTTTCGATCCACTTATCGTCTATATTCTATATAAATAAACTTAAAATATCCAGGCTTCATGGGCAGCCTTGCCTTGTATTTGTTATATATTTAAATGATCTTTTCAGCCCCTAGCCATAATTAACTGTTTTTTTGTATATTTTTAGATTGTTTTAAATATATTAGTAATTTTTATACCTATCCCTCTTAAATCTAATTTGACCTGAAATATTTCTCTATCATTGTTATCAAATTCTGTTTTGATGGCCACAAGGAGAGAAAAATCATCGGGCTCTTAAAGATTTTCCCTTTTCACCCCTTTAAACGAAAAAGAAAAAAAGAAATTAATCCTATGAAATAAAATTGGGACACTAAACTCAAAAAATCTATTTTTTTAAGGAAATAAATACAAGTCTTGGAAGTTATAAGGTGTTATAAAAAACAACAATAACACTTAAACGTTTTTTTTTTTTACTAGTAGTACATATCAAAATAAAAAGTTTAAAATATACTATAATCATACTAAAACCCTACAGGAAGTAAAAAATATTAAATAAATACAATAAAGGGTCTAAAATAGATGTTCGTGTGATTTTCTTAAAATAGGTTGCTAAAGAAAAACGAAGAACCTACCCTGAGAATGTAATTATTACAAAGTAAGACAGCAGAATATGTTTACAGGATTCATCATGTCACACAATCAAAAGATTACTTGAATATTTAAACATAAAATTTGAAACTAATTGTGAATTGACGCTTAATCTAAAGTATGGTACAGATGGAGCAATCGCAAATTCTTGTAAACGAGAATCGGAAGACAAAACCATTGATAATAGTAAAATGTTTGGCGTCTCGATCGTTCTACTGCAATTGATAGACAAAAAGAGCGGCAAAAAATACTGGATTAATCCAAGACGCTTCTTAGTACGATTTGGCAGGCCTATGAAAACACTATTTAGAAAAGAAACAGACTAACTACGTAGGGAATACGAACGAACAATAAATGACCAAATTAATCAGATTGAAAGTATTTTACTTAATACCTGTACTGTTGGAATAGATATGTTGTGCACCGTGATCGATGAAAAGGTTGGCAGCATTACGTCCCTTTGTCTATAAAAAGTAGTCTGCAGTTGCTTCAATAATATGAAGAAAAAAAATTTGTAGTCTGAATTAATCAAGTTATATTTTTACTGAATTAAATTATTTTGATAAAGTGTTCGTTCTCTGTGACAGAAATGACCAACTATTTAATAAATTCGGTATATGTATTGTTGACGTATGCAATGCTCTGAATGAGGCATCCAGTCTTGTGAATTACCGATTTAAGCTCAAAAAAGGAATGTTAGTATCGAACAGAATAATTTTATATAATTTAATCCTTCGCGAATAATCAATATATTTTTTTAATTTCTAACACTAAATATTATTTTGCTACCTACAAAGTAGAGATTAGACTTTGACTGCGCATTTGCACTACATACACATAAATACGCTGATATACACTGACATATTGTAATACAAATGTTAATTTTGAGTGCATGCATTTAATTTAACAAGAAACCAAGTATTTACAGACAGACTACTTGATTGTATTTCTGAATAGGTTTAAAATGATGAAAAAATGTAATTATCCAGAAACGAAAAGCAATCTATGATGTACTCTGTGAATAATGAGGTGTCTTAGTTGATGCACCATCACAAGGATCAGTCAATACAAACAGTGGCAACACTGCACGCATGTTTTTTAACAACATTGATCTTGTAGCTAAAGTTACAGGTACATACTTAATTAACACAGACAAATACATTGGATACGTATTGTGTTACAAAATTAATATTTGATTGTATGATTTGATCATGACCCCTTGATGGAAGGCAAAATATAAATGAGAGGTAAGCAAACAAAGGTGGCAATGCGTGGTCGGGAGTATATATATAGCACGTATTTCTTTAATTTTTTGGTTACGAGCGTGGAACTCTACGGCTTTTTTATGATTTTTCTATACCTATTGATGTCAATCTGACCACGCACTGCCGTTTTTTTGTAGCAAAGCTTTTTTTACACCGTTTTTGGGCCGGGAGTGAACTGGGAGAGACCGACGACCTGACATGCTTCCCCCACTCCGCTCAGGCGCCGCAGCAGCAGACCGTGTGTATACATATATCTACTCGAGCTGCTGCTGCTGCTACTGCATTGTACTCGGCGTCGGTCGTACGACTCAAAGGCCTCTCTGATCTCTCGTCGACCTAGTATACAACGTTGGATATACTTATGCATGCAGCTGCATGTACCGTGTATATAGTTTACATGTGTATGCCTGTGTACAGTGTATCTCGCCGGCTTCTTTTATACAACTCATACTCAATAATCAGATGTTTCTTTAATTTTCTCGATCAAAATAGTAAGTACAAATCATGACATTGGAAAGGAAAAAAAGGTGTTAATGTTAACTGATAGTGATAATAGTTTCCAAGAACGAAGTGAGACAAGTGCAGAAAATAAAGAATTAGAACCCACACATATTAGACGTGAAAATCTAGACGTACAATCATCTAAGTAAGTACATCATCTGAGTTTTTTTTATCGTATTTACTGTCACGTTCGGAATCGCATTGCACGTTCCCTCCAGGTTTGGTTATGTACGTTTTCGTGAATGGTTTACTTATAAGATATAGGCTGCTGCCGAGTGCCACTCTCTCTACATACATACGTGCGCACACTCACACACATTGATTAGCTTATTTTTGTTATACGTACAAAACCATATTTAACTCAGCGTCCTAGCATGTGAAACAGGAACTTTTCCATCGATTAGTCCCTTCCATTCACAAATCTTTCGAGAAATATGATTTACTTGACAATACTATTGCTTAGTGTCGACGATCGACAATGCCGTAGTAAGGCTATACATAGTGTATATAGCTATAATTTCTCTTAACGTGAGACAGCTAATCGCCCAGCGCTTGGTGCTCTCTCGATGCGGGATCTCACACTGCCCGAATCGGGAGAGCAGACGCACCAACCGCGTATTTTGGACATATTTCAATCAAGGTCATACTCATTCAATATAAATAAAGTAATACTGATACATGGAGAGACGTTACAGCGGGGAAAGCAGATAAGCAATACGTGTGCACAAGTGTCTTTGTCCTTCGTATTTAACAGTACAGTTCACTCGGTCAGTGGTACCGACAATAGTTTACACGGCATGACAAGCTTTATATGAAACGCATTTTTGGAAAAATTTTTCTCAGAAATTCATGAAAATTTCCCTGTCTACTGGAATCATAAAATTTTAATGGTTATCGATAGGGTTTGCACTCCTTATTGATTCTTAATATTTTCAGAATTTTAACTTAATTTTAAATGTCTCTAAATTAAGAAAATTTAAGACAAAATAAGTATCCGTCAGATGAAACACTACCAGTTTTAACATTAGGACACGCTTTTCAAAGATGTCCCAGTCGATGGAACGTACGTGTTATTTAAATAGAGTTTGTGCGTTTAAATTACCCAGACATCAAGTAGTATTGGTTATGTTTCTAACTGTACCTGTACTATGTTATATTCTAACTGTAATTAAAAGGAGTTTTATACTGTTTCATTTAATGGGACATGTTGTTTCATCTTTGGGACATTTATCTTACATAAACGTGCTATAGTTACCAACGAGTAGGCTGACTCAGTTGACGCCACGCCGCACAGCGGTCCGAAATGAAAAGAAATAGGCTAAAAGTTTATTCACCTGGTTTTTGAAGGAATCTACTTGAATTTTTTGTTTTAAATTCGTATTGATCTCTAGACTCTGAAATCGTTTCCCCCGCAATGATCGCATGTGACACATAATCTCTAAATTTGTTATTAACTCAGAAGATTAATTGATACTTGATTAACAATCGATCAGTAACCAATAACCAAATTCAGTCAAGTAAAAAGGTAAATATATAGCTTTTAAAGATCAGTAATTACGGATTTGAAATCAAAGTTTAAAAATTCAAAATGGTGGCTATCCAAAATAGAGGACAAAAAACAAAAAAAATTTCTTTATTAAATATTAATATGTTCTAAGGGGTTTTCGTGGTCGCTGATTACGAAGCCACCATTAGATTTTAGAAATTCAAAATAGCGGCTATCCAAAATGGCAGACCCAAAACAAAAAAAATTTATTCATCAAATATTAATATGTTCTAAGGGGTTTTCGTTGTCGCTGATTAGGAATCTGCCATTTGATTTAAGAAATTTAAAATGCTGCTCATCTAAAATGGTGGACGAAAATAGAAACAATACTTCAGTGTAAAAAAATATCTACATTTGGAAGTTTTCGTGGTCGCTGGTTACGAATCTGCTCTTACAAATCAAAAACTTTAATTGTCGAATGGAAAATGGTGAACAAAAATAAATAAATTAATTAAATTTTCCAAATTAAATTTACGTTTACGGGTTTTCTAGATCACTTATCATTACATTGCTATGAAAATTTATAAATTTAAAATGGCGGATACAATATGGTGGGTGCAAGTTCCAAACAATATTTTCTTTAAATTAATAGTTTTGGGGTTTATAAGCTCGCTGCTTACAATTAAATATAAAATAAAGATTTTGAAGATTCGAAATAGTATGTAGCAGTTATGTAAAGAGAGATTCTGGGAAAATATTAATTGGGGGCTAAGTTTTAAAAGTCGGTGACGCTAAGTCTATTATCTTTTACCATGATTTGAAAAGTGTAGATCGAGAATAGCTACAGAGCATCAGAAATAAATCAAATAATCAAAAATACCATATATTGATGGGTTTTAAGATCGCTTATTGTGAATACGTTTTTGAACCGTAGTAATCCATCAAAGGTTTACTAATAAGGCTGAAAAAATTATCATAGAAATCGTAGCAGCGATTAAACTTCTTAACAAGCATACTAAACTTTTGCTAATACATATCTATCATTGGAGTTATAAGAATTATAATAAGGCATTATTATTGTTTGAAAAATGTTTATAAATTGAGTTTTAATACACACACCTACACACACGTATACACATGTATAATTTTTGTATATGTACATAGTTCTACAAATTTACAAACGTTCTATATTACTTATTTAACACATGATCCACTATAAACATTGCAATGTAAAAATGGAGAATTATACTATCCACTCAAAAAAGATATACAACAAGTAGAAAGTATGTAGCATGCACACAATAGTATAAGGAAAAAATTAAGTTTATAATTAAAACATAGAATAGTATATTATTGTTTCAATAATCTTCTTCGTCGTCTTAGTCTGATGATTCCCATTCAATGTCTGTTAGGCTACCTTTATTTTTGTCTAATGAAGTATCAACCAGTACTGACAATGGATAAGGAAATCGGAGGATCTGATTATTCAAACAATCTGTGAAAAATGTCGGTGATTGGGTAAACTCAACAAAAATTTTTTTTCAGAAATACAATTAGGTTTCTCCTACTTTTACCAATAAGGCGATAAAATTATACACTAACCGATAGGTTTTTCTTGAGTTCCTTTCACAAAACATTTTTATATTTTTGTTGTTACTTTCTTGGGCCTCCTTAGATAGGAGGCCAATGAGCAACAATAAATTTTTTATCATCTCATATCCATGTATTAGAATTACCAGTAGAGATACTGGCATATAGTACCAATCGTATAGTTTAGTGTACATTACAGCAGTGTCTTTACAGTAATCTCGGAAATTCTCCAGATTGATTTCGTAGCCCGAAGAAATCAGTGATAAAATTATCCCTAACCTCTTTAATAATTTCAAATTAAAACCTAGAACACCAATAATTGAGTGTGGTGTTTACTTACGTTGTACTGACTTATTTACGTTAGTAGATATAATTGATATAACAAAAAGATCGATTAATCAAACACCTTCCTGATTTCATATAAAGAAAGCTAAGTATTAATGGAAAATTGGTTATTCTTAAAACCTATTGAGAAATTTTGCATATAAAAGTGAGGATAAGAAAACCATATTTAAAAAAAAGAGGTACCCGTGTATGTCTGTATGAGTGCTCGTATTATTGTGATAAGTAATATATCAGACAAATGAACACGAATTTAAATGATTTAATGGTAAACATTTTGTTTGGATCATTACAGTTAATAAAAAACATTAATTTCAACTTAGTAAGTTAGTATGGTCATTAGAACGAGTTTTGATGGTCAGCAGTGATTTTTCTCTGATTCGTAAGAAGGAAATAGTATATTTCGTACCAGTTCGGAAAAGCTTATATTTACGAACCGAGAAGTTTACGGCACGAGCCGAAGGCGAGGGCCGTAACGAGGTTCGTAGAGAAGCCTTCACGCACGAGGTTCGAATACTATTTTTCAGTCTGATAACCCAAAATCAAGCGGTGAAAGTGCTATTGTCTGATAACCCAAAATCAAGCGGTGAAAGTGCTATTTTGAGGTTAGAAGACGGAAAAGGTCCATTTTACATTCTACACTTTTGTAATTATGTACTAAAAAATATTTGGTTTATATTTTTACTATTTCGCGACTTAGCTTCATTCACGTATAATCATTGAAAATTTATAATTCTTTTTGGCAAAACAGTAATTTTTGTGAACAGATTTCAGTCAGCCAGGGTTATTAATGTCTTTTTTTTATTTTTATAGAGACTTTATGACACATAAAGAGGTAACTTACTGCTCAAGTTAGAAAAATGTTTTAATGTATGTATAAGAATACCTAAGATAAGAAATTATATAAGATGGCATCAACAAACATGTATATATAAACCTGTATATATAAACATGAATTCCGTGTAAGTAGCTTGTCTAGTTTTTTCTACAGGTAATTTGAAACTCGTTCACCGATAGTAGAGGTGCATTATCGTCTTCGCTTGGTTCTAGTCTATGTACTAATTATGTTTTATGATGAAAATGTGCACAAGATTTCACCAGTAGGTCAAAATAGATTACTTGATGAACTAAATGCCGGTTTTATGTGACATTCATACAAATCCACGTAGAATTCCATATAAATTGTTATAGAACATTCATTAACAAAAAAGTTTTGTGTTTACAGAGTCATAGAGAGGAATAGGTGAGTTGCAAGTTAAAAAATATGAAACTCTCAATTATGGCACTTATATAATAAAGAAGTTCGAAAGTTAAAGTGTAAGTGTTCAAAACGATTACGTAACCGGAAGATACCGTTTGGAAATACAAATTTCTAAAGCTTATGGTAATTAAGACCTACAAAAAGTACTTATTTAAAACTAATTCATCTAGAGAATCGTATAAACTCAATAACAGAGATGTTAGTTTTTTGCGAAGAAAAAGTCCTAAATTTATGTATAAGAAAAAAGATTTTTTTCAATGCAATAAATCTCCGATTTCCATGACAATTGTTTCAGCCTTATAAGACAATCTTCAATAAATTATCGCAATCTGAAAATGTAATTACAATAAGCGAAAATAAAAAACCAATGAATATTAAGTATATTTGATGATTGTTTGACGTTCTGTAGCTATTCTCGATCTACACTTTTCAAATCATGGTAAAAGACAGCAGACATAGCGTCACCGACATTTAAAACTTAACCCCTAATTATAATTTTTCAAGAATCTCTTTACATAACTGCTACATACTATTTTAAATCTTCAAAAGCTTTATTTCATATTTAATTGTAAGCAGCAAGCTCATAAAGCCCGAAAACTAATAATTTAAAAAAAATATTTTTTGGAACTTGCATCTACCAAATCATATCCGCCATTTTAAATTTACAAATTTTCATAGCAATGTAATGATAAGTGATTTTGAGAACCCGTAAACGTAAATTTAATTTGAAAAATTTAATTTTTTTATGTATTTTTGTTCATCATTTTCCACTTGCCAATTAAAGTTTTTGATTTGTTAGAGCAGATTCGTAACCAGCGACCGCTAAAACTTACAAATGTAGATTTTTTTTTTATAATAAAGTATTGTTTCTGTTTTTGTCCACCATTTTAGATGAGCCGCATTTTAAATTTCTTAAATTAAATGGCGGATTCGTAATCAGCGACCACGAAAAACCCTTAGAACATATTGATATTTGATAAATAAATGTGTGTTTATGTTTCTTCTAATCCTATTATAACATTATCCGATAACGATTATAAATTTGTCATTAAAAAAAAATGGTTTTTGACATATTCTTATTTTACTTATATAATCATTTTTTTTTTTTAAATCAAATTTTTTATTAAAGCAAAGAAGCATAGCTCCTACCAAGGTCCTGCGACTGTCCCGTTTTTTTTAATTGGGGTAGTACATCGAGGTAAGAACAGCTGTAATAATAAGAGCTAATAATTTCTTTTGGATTAACAATCGTTTAAACAAATTGGAAAAAAAACTTCATATCGCGTTGTGAATTTTTTTTTAATTAAGATATTTCGAAGAATATTTTCACAATCTATTATTGGAATCAATATTTACAAATGGTTACTAATTTAAAAACCACAAAAATTTTAAAAGATTGCAGCCCACGTTCCTGCATGATCCGGGACAGCATAAAGAACTGGCCGGGCCCCTAGTCTCACCTCGATGCTTCGCTATTACAGCGTGCAATACATTTTTTTTGGCGGGACACAAGCCAGACAGTGTCAACATTGTGCACTCTCAGCTGTGCTACGTAATACAAAGTAAGTATTTGTACAGTAAATAATACACGATTTTTCTACATTCAACTCACACGTGTAAGGGATTGCCGTAAGGACAGTCGTAGATTTGTATCTTGTTATATGATTTTGTCAAGTATTTCTAGTTTTAGTATTATTGATAATTATTGTACTAGGGAGATTCTGTAAGTGTGCAACTGAGTGACTGTATGCATGCAACGAAGCGACTGTGTATGTGTTCAAATGTTGAAAGTACTTAAGGATTAAAGCCGAAGACATACACAGCAGAATGACTAATGACGAATGCATAAGACATTGTGAGAGCGAGAGAGAGGTCTATTCGTCAAACCTCTCTTTCGCTCTCTCAAAGGCTAATGGCATTCATCATTATACTGTATGTGACAGCAGCCTTACTGCTTTAAGGAGCTTTATGCCAAAATCACTTTATTCACGATTGTCTTAATATTTTAAAGATTAGTTATTTACGTATCAATGTATGTTTTATTGAAATTTCAGTCATCTCAGCCGTACCGTTTTGAAGGTATAAAGCTTCAAATTTGACTCTTTTAACTCGTGAATCCAACCCCTGAGCTCCCAACGAGTAAGGTTTTAACCTATAAAAAAAAAACAGTATTTACAATTACTATAAAAAGCGAGTACAATATGAGAAATTTAACGAAAATTAATCTCCTTACGGATTAGAAATATGGCCCGTGCCGTTCTGAAGATATCTCGATATAAAAAAGCTTTGCCATGCTTTTAGTATATCTATATAGTTATAAAGTTTTACTTAACTTTTTGCATTATGCTTAAATTTTTAATTTTTTTTCCATTTTCCTGATGTTAAGTTTATTAAGGTTATTTAAGTGTCAATTGACGTTAATTAATAACCATTATTTGATATATCAATGATTATCTGCTATACGTAATTGGTTAAGTACCACTGACTGGCATAAACGTCCTAAAGCTTAAAGCGTTTTTTAAAGCGTGATTCTGGCAGAAATTTACTACCTGACCCCCTGACATGAGAAAACGCATGTTGAAGGGGTTGGGTATTCAATTACGGCCAGTGTGATTCTGGCAGAAATTTAATACTGTACCCCCTGACATGAGAAACCCAAGATCGAGGGATACGGTATTAAATTCTGGCAAGTGTGATTCTCGCAGGGATTTAATACCGGACCCCCCGAAACGAGAAACCTATGTTGGATAGGTCAGGTATTAAATTCTATGTCACATAACGCAGCGCTATATTTCGATCTTATATGGTAGAAGTTTTTGTATGCTTGCGGGAAAGCTACTTGCAGGCTCGACCATCTAGCGAGTGAAACGGAAAGCTTGATTAACACGGGCTGTTTAAATCGCCACATATACTCGTTAAACGTTGCTGGCTGTTGCTCTATAGTACATATATGTTACTATGGCCATACGAAGACTAGCACAACACAGATTTTAGGCTATAACCTTATGGAATTAAATGAAACAGTTTTAAACATAATTCTGCTTATATAGAAAATAAGTGCAGATGTGCCCAATTGACTTGAAAATAACTTCATGACAACATAAACTTGAAAACGGAAAGGGCACGATTTCATGACAAAGTAACTATTATATAAAAGAAAAAACGCTGTATCTAGAAGGGAAAGCCAGATAAACCAAAAATAACTATTTATATGGGTTTCCTGATAGAGAAAACAACATCGCCTACGCTAATAAAGTAGTTAATCAATGCAATATAATTACTTTGAAAATGCCGTTACTTCTGTACTTGAATATGTTTTTGCTAAATATATTACACAAACAGTATTTCTCTCGAAAAACTAATCATCACAAATTTAGAAAAAACAATTATTTCAAAAACAGGCTACTTTTTCCATGATAAATTAAGAAACTTCTTTAAAAAGCAGGACTATTCATTAATTGAAAAATTATTTTGCAATATTGTCCTATATTTCAATAACCTTATGTTGTCATCATAGGGGATACCTATTTAAAATTACAATTGTACAAAGGATGATTAAATAATGCTTAGATAAGTTATATTTAAGACTGATGAATTTGTCTATTCTTAAGACGAAAATATAAAGTTAACAATCCCAATCAGTTATACATTCTCATGGATTTAAACAGAACTACGAGAATTCATCAGTATTCCACAACCCACACAGCACAGATCGTTTCTCAAATGGTTCTAAATTGTTTAATTAATTTAAAGTGTGCCGACATTCCTCACAAAAGCTCAGAGACAATTCTGAAACGTTTTAAGAACCGTAAAATGTCAGTTGCTGAGCTCAGCACAAGTTTTATGAAATGTTTTAGAAACGTTTTTAGAATGTTTCCTAAACGTATTTGAATTGAGTGCAAATTTAGGAGAACAGACATTATTTAAATTTTTTCAGCAATACCTCAATTCGTCAATAATTAAGTACAATAATTAAATTAAAATTTGAAGAAACAAACGCCTGAACCCGAGATACAGACTGGGTTTGCTAGGATGAAAGGCGAGTATCTTATCCACTTGATCAGTTACCAGAATGGACGATTTATATTTGTAAAAATGCAGTTGTACCCAGTACATGTCCGCGGTACAGCAATTTTTTTTTTACAATATATTTTTAATTTTACTTCATTGTTATTATTTTAAAAGAATTTAGGTATTGCTTAAATAATAATAATAATTAATTTTTCTC
Organism: Copidosoma aretas; assembly: GCA_030522625.1. Classification (NCBI taxonomy): domain Eukaryota; kingdom Metazoa; phylum Arthropoda; class Insecta; order Hymenoptera; family Encyrtidae; genus Copidosoma; species Copidosoma aretas. Next base: position 8,845 of record JAPYYV010007015.1, on the reverse strand, counting down.
CTGAATTTTGACCAAATTCAGATACGTTTCAAAAAAATTCTGCAAACGTTTCTGAAATAGTTCATATGAGTAGGTAGGCTAGGCCGGTTCTAGCCCACTTTTCCAGCAGGCCTAGTAGTGCCGAAATTCCCCGGCAGCCAGGCTTTCTTGTACTAAAGCACAAGCTCCTACTCAGGTTTCCCCTACTGGTGCTGGATTAGCCACGATCCCTACTTTACCGGCTTTAGCCATACTCATTATCCACAAGCGCTATTATCGACCTTGCTCAACCTCGTGCTATATTATCGACAGTGCTGAACCTCGTCCTATTATAGGAGCAAACACGAACTCCAGCATTTCACCTGCTTACTCCGGCAGCCTCACTTCGGATCCCCATGCCGTCGAATGTATGATTAAGTCAGTGCTATAGCACGAGCTCCCTGCGGATCCCCGATCACGCGATCTAAAGGTAAATAGCTCAGTAACATTATCGGCCTATGGTCTCTGCCCTACCTAGATGCGCGAAGTCTGAGGTCCAAACATTTGTTGATACAGTTGTATAATCCTCATTCAATACGCTCGAGACGCACTCCCCAGAAATATGATGCGCTTGCTCTCTCCAATGTATTACTTTTTACACTCATCTAAGGCAAGTATAAGCCCGTTGCATAAAACGCTTGGCGCGAGTAATACTATGCCAGGTCCGTCTTATCAATACACGTATCGAACTATGCTGGCTTTGTCGACTCAAGTGCTGAGAGGCAAAAGTTAATGGGGATACGTCATCGTGGAAAACGTTCTGAAGGCGGGCATGAGAGTGAATAGAAGAAGGTTGCAAAGGTTAGACGAGTCATCATGTTGTCGAGGCGGGCAAAAGAGAGAGAGAGAGAGAGAATATTAGGACGGGATGTATGCGGTGAAGAACAGCGCAACTCTAATCGACGCTAATCCCTCGTACTGTTCGAGACGCCTGCTCTCTTATCAGTGTAGGTATTTCTCTCATCTTCGACATGGTCTTTCTCTGCATGCTTACTCGAACATATTTATTTCAATCAAAGCCAAAGATATGATTAGCAGAGGCAAGCGCTTTGTATACAACACTCGGCATCAGTAACACAATGCTCATAGCTCACTTCTCTTACGCATTATAATATTCTGGCGTAGGGTTTATATTAGCCGATGTATACGTGCATATCAAGTGTTACGAGTCGCTGGCTATATGCGCGCTCGCATCACTATGCCTGGTCCGTCTTATCAATACGGGGGTATCGAATGATGCAGGGCATTGTCGACTAAAGTGCTAAGAGGCGATGGCAATGGATTCTACGTCATCGCGGAGGATGTTGTCGAGGCGGTCAAGATGGCGAATGAAAGAAGGCGGTTGCAACGGTTTCTGTAGACGAATCATTGCGGAGGATGTTGTCGAGGCGGACAAGAGAGGCAGATAGAGAAAGAGAGGCAGAATATTAGAACGAATTGTATGTGGTTGGGAACAGCGACACTCACATCGACTTCAATCTTCCATACTGCTCGGGACGAAATTTGATCCGCTCTCTTATCAGCGTTGGTATTTCTCTCATCTTCGTCGCGGTCTTTCTATACATTCTCATTCAAACGCATTTTGCTTTCAATCGGAGCGGGAGATATGATTAGGAGAGGCAAGCATCAGTGCGTCTTATGTACAATGCTCGGCACGAGTAACACGATGCTCATACCTCTTCTCTCTTACGGATTATAATATTCTAGCGTAAGGTTTATATAAGTGGATGTGAACGCGTATCGAATGATGCGAGACACAGGCTATACGCGTGCTATCTCTCTTATTACACACATTATGAATATAATATCCCGAAGCTGGCCAACTCTTTTACCCAGCACCGTGCATATTGATTGAGACTGTTGAATTGTGAATGTAGCTGCAATTTCATCAGTTGTAGCAAGTACGTCGACGAGTGAAATCGTCTAGCGCATAAACTCTTATCATTGAAGAAACTCTTGTAATTTCTAGAATCCTAGCAAAAAAAAGCCAACACCATGGAACGTCTCTTAAAAGAATTATAGCAACTAATCGGGGAGCTTCATTACGGTTGCTAGGCAACGATACTAATAGCCAGGAGACAAAAGGAGCTGCGTGATAAAAAATCTTTTAGTTGGTATAAATTGGCCAACGAGTGCAGTCATCAAAATCTCCTTCCAACGAAAGAGCTATTCAGAACTCAAGAAACGAAGTTAAGCAACAAAATTTTGTTCTCAAAGGGATCTTTAACAGCATGAGGAAGCTCTCAAGGATATACGCACTTTCGGTAAGATTAATAATCTATTTTTCCAAAAAATATGTGCGCGTGTACGCACACCTTTTACACATTTTTGCGCGCGAATGCTCGCTTCTTACGTCTTTTTTGCACGCCTATGCATGCCTTTTACACATTTTTGCGCGTGTGTATGCGTGGTAAAACTGAATTTAATAATTGTTTTCAGCTATTATGGATACTTGCGAGAACCAGCTCAGCGAGTATGACGTTACCACTGCTAATACCTTGCAGCAGTATGTAGGGTGTACTACTACTGCAAGGGAGGATGATATTGAAAAATGGATTGATTTAGCTGATGAAAATGCAGTCAAATGCAGAGTGCTAATGACCAATTTAAGCATCATAACTGTTAAGAAAGTATACAGCAGGCAGTAATTTGGAGTAGTATACAGTCAGCGTTCGAGGGTCGCATCGAGTCATCAATGATCACGAACTTAACTCACCTAGATATAATATCCTTTTTTACCAACGCTTGCTCTGTTTTCAATGAGCAAATAAAGGAATTTTTACTTAGTCATGATGCCATTAAAGCCAACGCAATACTTACAGCTATCTTTAACAAGATCAAGAATGACAAAGAAGTGCAAGAAGCTATATACTTTAACGTTAAAAATCAATCTATGTACCAGACAACTGATTTAATGGAACGGTTTATCAATAATGTACAGCAAATAATTGAAGGAGACCTTAAAGAATTTTTAAGAACAAGAGTCCGAATGCTCTCTCAAGTTAATAGTTAATTAGACTGTGAATATAAACAAGTACAATTAACAACATGGAAGTTCTGATATACCACTACCAACAGATAATAATCATAAACAAGCTTGTGTTAATGTGCAAAATAATGACGACATTTGTTTTTAGTGGAGTGCGCTGTCAGCACTGTACCCAGCTGGTAAACATCAACCACGTGTTCTTAAATATGAGAAGTTTGAAAAGAAATTAAATTTTTAGGGTATCAATTTTCCCGTAACGCCATTAAAGATATCTTCTTTTAAAAAGCAGAACGAGGTTTCAATTGATCTTTACACCCTGAAGAAACGTGGCAAGAAACACCTTATCTCTCCATGTCATGTGACAACGAATAAAAAAGAGAAACATGCTAATCTTCTCTGAATACAAGATCAATATCTTGATAAAGATGTTTAAGATGAAGTAATCAACGACACTGAAACCCCTAGATTTTAATACGTCTGGATTAAGAAATTATCAAGACTTATGAGTGAACAGCTTTTAAAACGTCATCATGCTCAATGTATATGTGACAGATGCTTACATTTTTTCCGTACGGCTGAAAAGTTGCAAGCACATGAAATCGACTGCAGCTAAATAAACGGATATAAAGTGCTGTTGCTTAAGGAAAAAGGCAAATATCTCAAGTTTAAGAAATATAAACATCAAGAGAGAGTACTACCTATTGTTTATGCTGACTTTAAGTGTCTGCTTAAGCCGATCAAAGGTGATGAACGAGCATATCAGCAACATACAGCCTTTAGCATTGGCTACTCCGTCAAATACAGCTTTAATGATGAAAAATCCAAGTATGCAACCTATCGTCAAAGACAATCTGACACAAGAATACCAGCTGAATGGTTTGTAAATGAGCTTAAAGAACTTGCTCAGAAATAAAAAAATTTTCATGAAAATCCAAGATCAATGAATCAGCTCACCAACGCTAAAAATAAAAGTTTCAAAAGAGCAAAACAGTGCCACATATGCAAAAACCCATTTAACAATAATGACAAAAAAGTTAGAGATCATTGTCATCTGACAGGACAGTGAGTATTTATTTTCTATAAATCGTAATATTTTTTCGTATAATACTAAAAAATGGCATATTTCTCTTTTAGATATCGAGGAGCAGCACAAAACAGTTGCAATCTTAATTATCAAGATACATAGACAATACCAGTAGTTTTACATAACTTAAGTGAATATGACGCTCATTTATTTATTAAGGAGTTAGCTATAGAATCTGATGGGCCAATAACCATCTTCCCGCAGACCAAGGAGCGCTATATCTCATTCACAAAGAGGATGTATGATAGCAACGTGATCTTACGATTCATAAAATTTTTTCGCTTTATGCCATCATCTATGGAAGAACAAGTGTCCTACTTAAAAGAGCACACAATAATTAGGAAAAGATTTCATCACAACTTAACTGAGCAAATAAAACTATTAGTAGGAAAGGAGCCTTACCATACGAGTACGTCTCGTCCTTCGATCGACTTTAAGGACGAAAACTTTCTGTTAAGACAGAGTTTTACAGTAGTCTTAGTAAAGAGCATATTATAGAAGAAGATTACGCACATGCTTAAAAAGTATGGAATGTCTTTGACATAGAGATTCTCGGAGACTACTTCAACCTCTACCTGAAGACTGATGTACTCCTCTTAGCTGATGTTTTTGAGAAATTTCGAGACAGTTTCCTTAATGCTTATGGACTCGATCGTGCCCACTATTACACTGTCTGAGGCTTTATTTGAGATGCGATGTTGAAACAAACGGGGATAACGTCGATGTTGTTGACTGACATAAATATGCTCCTTTTTATTGTGCGTGGTATTCGTGGTGGTATTAGTCAGTGCAGCAATCGCTATGCCAAGGCTAATAATCAGTACATGGGTGACGAGTACATGAAAGAAAAGGAGGACAAGTATCTCCATTACTATGACGTCAACAATCTGTATGGATGGGCAATGTGTGAGGCATTGCCTACAGAAAACTATTGCTGGGTTAAGAACGTTGATTTCCTTACAGTCACCCCGAGGGCTACATTATCGAGGTTGATCTGGAATATCCGGATGACAACCACAAATCACACAAGGATCTACCACTATGTCCCGAGCATCTAGCACCTCCTGGCTTTTAAGTGAAGAAGTTGCTGTCGACCTTCGATAATAAAGAGCGGTACATCATTTATTATCAAAGTCTCATACAGGCCCTTAAGTATGGATTGCGCCTTAAAGAGGTGCATCGAATGCTTGCATTCGATCAAAGTGAGTGGCTAAAGTCGTTTATCGACTTGAACAGAGAGAAGAGAAAAATGCAAAGAACGAGTTTGAAAAACTGCGTTTAAAACTCTTTAATGATGCGGTGTATGGCAAGACTATGGAAAATAAGCGTAAACGTATCGATGTTAAGGTCGTAAAAGAGTGGGAAGATCGGTATGGCTTTGAAGCATACATTGCTAAACCAAACTTCCATCGCTGTTCCATCTTTAATGAAAATCTAGTGGCTGTACAGCTGACACGATCGAAGATCGCCGTACGTAAGCTTATATACGTAGCGCTATGCGTTCTAGACCTATCAAAGTCACTCGGGTATCTTTTCCATTACAAATGCATAGGAAAATGTGTAGGATATAAATCCAAGCTTCTATACACAGACACTAACAGCCTTATTTATGAGACCTGCGGTATAGATATGTATAAGATAATGAAGAGGGACAGCCATGAGTTCGATACGTCTGACTACCCTGTAGACAATCAGTTTGGCATAGAGATAAAGAATAAGAAGGTAGTTGGACTGATGAAAGACGAGTGCAACGGTCGCATCATGTTGAAGTTTGTGGGACTCTGCAGCAAAATGTACTCTGTCAGAACAAAAGATGAGAAGCCTACAAAGAAGACAAAAGGTATAAAACATCTACTATTAAAGCAACCATTATCTTTGACGACTATATTGACTGTCTTCATAAACATATAACAGTTGTATATGAGCAACACAATATACGCTCACGACTGCATATGCTGTGCACCGGTAGGACGCAAAAGATCGCTTGTAGCTCTCATAACATAAACGCTGTCCAATGCCTAGTCAAACGGACACTTTACCGTGGGGACAATACTCATTAAGGAGAGAGCAGTCAAAGAGAGTACGAGAAGACGACATCGAGTCAGCAAATAAGAGATCTCGGCTTAATGGATAGAGTATGTTTAATCATTCTTATAAATTAATATGCATAAAAAAGCCAGCATTTATATTTCATATAAGTGTTTGATTATTTTGTTTCAGACGGATCTGAGGACTATTAGAATTAGAAATGACGTCTAATCTTACTAGTTGATGCAAGTCGAAAGCAAGGTGAATATTGCTCATCCAGATAAAAAGTTCAAAATACACATTTCAACTGTAATCAAGAGCTTTTGTTAACATGCTTAAATTTGACGACTAACTGTAATAATAAAGACTGTACATTAGTTATGAGAATAAGTTTAGTCAATTTCAAGCTATGTTAAAAAAAAATATACTGTTCGGTCATTTATTACTCATACATAGCATCATTGCATTATTTATATATTTTAAATAATGTACAGTAACTAATGTACAGTCTTTATCATTACATTTAGCCGTCAAATTTCAGCATGTTTACAAAAGCTCTTGATTACAGTAGAAATATGTATTTTGAACTCTTTATCTGGATGAGCAATAGTCAACTTGCTTTCGACTTGCACCAACTGGTAATATTAGACTTCTTTTTTAATTCTAATGGTCTTTAGATCCGTCTGAAACAAAATAATCAAACACTTATATGAAATATAAATGCAGGCTTTTTTATACATATTAATAAATAAGAATTATTATACTTACTCTATTCATTAAGCCGAGGTCTCTTATGTGCTGACTCGATGTCGTCTTCTCGTACTCTCTTTGACTGCTCTCTCTTTTATAAGTAGTGTCCCCACGGTAAAGTGTCCGTTTGACTAGGCATCAGACAGCGACTATGTTATGAGAGCTACAAGCGATCTTTTGCGTTCTACCGGTGCACAGCATATGCAGTCGTGAGCGTATATTGTGTTGCTTATATACAACTGTTATATGTTTATAAAGACAGTCAATATAGTCGTCAAAGCTAATAGTTGCTTTAACAGTAGATGTTTTCGTACCTTTTGCCTTCTTTGTAGGCTTCTCATCTTTTGTTCTGACAGAGTACATTTTGCTGCAGAGTCCCAAAAACATTAACAAGATGCGACCGTTGCACTCGTCTTCCATCAGTCCGACTACCTTCTTATTCTTCAACTCTATGCTAAACTGATTGTCTACAGGGTAGTCTGACGTATACAACTCATGGCTGTCCCTCTTCATCATCTTAAACATATCTATACCGCGGGTCTCATAAATAAGGCTGTCAGTGTCTATGTATAGAAGCTTTGCTTTATCTCTTACACATTTTCTTATGTATTCGTAATAAAAATGATACACGAGTGACTTTGATAGGTCTAGAACGTATAGCCCTATGTATATAGGCTTACGTATAGTGATCTTCGATCGTGACAGCTATACAGCCACTAGATTTACATCGAAGATGGAACAGCTATGACGGTTGGTTTAGCAATGTATGCTTTACAGCTATACCGATCTTTCCACTTTTTTACGAGCATAACATCAAAACGATTACGCTTATTTTTCATAGTCTTGCCATTCACTGCATTATTAAAGAGTTCATAGAGCAGTTTCTTAAACTCGTTCTTTGCATTTTTTCTTTTCTCACTGTTCAAGTCAATATACGACTTTAGCCACTTACTTTAATCGAATGCAAGCATACGATGCACCTTTTTATGACACAAACAATACTTAAGCGCCTGTATTAGACTTTGATAATGAAGGATGTACCGCTCTTTATTATCGAAGGTCGTCAGCAACTTCTTCACTTGAGAGCCAGGAGGGGCTAGATGCTCTGGACAAAGTGGTAGATCCTTGTGTGAGTTGTAGATATCATCCGGATATTCGAGATCAACCTCGAAAATGTAGCCCTCGGAGTGATTTTGAGGAAATCAACGATCTAAACCCAGCGAAAGTTTTTTTTTAGGCAACACCTATATATACAGATTGTCGACGTCATAGTAAAGGAGATACTTGTCCTCCTTGTATTTCTCGTACTCGTAACCCATGTACTGATTATTAGCCTTGGCATAGCGATTGCTGCACTGACTAATACCACTACGAATACCACGCTTAATAAAAAGAAGCATATCTATGTCAGTCAACAACTCCAACGTGATCCCCGTTTGCTTTAATATCGCATCTCAAGTAAAGCCTGGGGTGGTGTAGTAGTGGGCGGGATCGAGTCTATAAGCATTAAGAAAACTGCCTCGGAAGTTCTCAAAAACATCAGCTAAGAGGAGTACATCAGTCTTTAGGTAGAGGTTGAAGTAGTCTCCGAGAGTCTCTATGTCAAAGACATTCCATACTTTTTGAGCATGTGCGTAATCTTCTTCTAAAATATGCTCTCTACTAAGACTACTGTAAAACTCTGTCAGAACAGAAAGTTTTCGTCCTTAAAGTCGATCGAAGGACGAGGCGTACTCGTATGGTAAGGCTTATTTCCTACTAATAGTTTTATTTGCTCAGTTAAGTTGTGATGAAATCTTTTCCTAATTATTGTGTGCTCTTCTAAGTAAAACACTTGCTCTTCCATATATTTTGGCATAAAGCGAAAAAATTCTATAAAACGTAAGATCACGTTAATATCATACATCCTCTTTGTGAATGAAATATAGCGCTCCATGGTCTGCGGGATGATGGTTATTGCCCCATCAGATTCCATA
>JAPYYV010007014.1:0-18154 GCA_030522625.1 Copidosoma aretas | reverse complement strand
ATCCAAGTCGGCCCGCTTTGGCCGGTCTGGTGGGGTCTCGGCGGTTACGAGGAACGCGCTGTACATTCGCAGGATCGGTTGGATAAGAGCACACGCACCGAGCGATAAACGTCACAGAAATATGGCCAGGCTGGAATTGTTAGAATCTCGTAGTAGCATTCCTCATTCTCTGTTGGGCCCTTTTTACCAAGTTACTGGGTCGAGCGCATTGATTCTCCACCGTCATCGCCATAACTTTTTATCCGTTCGTGCCGCGGTAGAAATTATTTTCGACTTTGCATTTTTTTCTCTCCGAGGCCTATCGAAACAGACAGAGGGAGGATGCCCATCACCTTCGCGGCCCAAAGTTCCCGTCGACCGAATACTCCCTCCTCTCGCAAGATTTGCCGCCATCACCCGAGAGGGTTTCGATCGCTTTACACTCGAAGCCTCGACGCTTTAAGTACTCAGAAACATGCACAACACAATGGATTCTTCGCGACGCTCGTGATGCGGCGAGCGTTTCCCAACGGAGGCGCAAAGTTACGTCAACGCGCCGTCCACGCACACACGAGAGAATGTCATATACCTGCTTTGAAATACCGATAGCCGATTAGGCGTATATCCACGGTGTTATCTTTTCTGCTGCCACCGATGCAAGAGCTCGCGCTTTTTCCACCTCGAGACTCCGCGCTCGCGATCGTTCAAACATGCCGTTTGTGCGCTTCGCGGCTTAGCGTGTCGCTAATTTGCCTGCCTCATGGGCTCGCGCGTGCAGGCCGTGTAAACATGCAAGTAGCGAGATGCTGTCGCTGCCGCTGCTTTTATTTTCTGCCTCGAGTCTGGGTACACGCAGAGCTACATCGCTTAGCTGTATTATATGGGTGTGATAGCGTCCGACCGTGGGGGTCGGGTGGGGGAGAGAAGACGGGCACGCGCTCTGCTGCGACGCTGCGGGTTCGAGACACGATCTCTATCGCGTTGTGTAAAAAAGAGCTCTCTACGCCTCTGTGATGATTAACAAATGACTTGATGTGCTTTCATATGGTCTCCAGCTCGGATCGGTTCATTCTCATTCCTGCTACATCATTTTTTTTCTCTCCGTGGTCCCAAAAATTGTTCACGTATCCCCTATGATCTCACGAAGGACGAAAAAAATATCTTTGTTGGATGCGGCTGGGCAAAATAATACACCTTTGAGGTTTTTAAAACCTGCAAGTGCATCAGTTTGGAAGAGTCGGACATTTGCACAAGTCTGCAGTCTTCTGACGATTTTGTTAACACTTTGCACGACTTTTTAACGCATTCGAGTAGAATCGATACTCTCCGCGGTCAACATGTTTGCTGATCCGTCCCACTTGAAATATGTTCCAATTACTTATACGACGAATATAAATATTGCAAAGAACCATCGCAGGTGTGAATTTTCACGTTAAACATTAACAATTCTAAATTGTGATTCACGCAAGTATAAATCCTTTGTTTCTCTTTTGATCGCGGAGTAATGCAAAATGACTCAGGAAGAACACAAAAAAATGTGTCCATAAGAACAATAAATACATCACACTGATTCACGATGACTCTGTGTCGAATGCTCTTCAGGAAGTGATTCAGTCGGTAGCTCTGCATCGCATCCGTTCTGCTTTCTTTCGAAGCGCTTTCACCTATTTTATTATACGTCAAGACTGTACAGGCTTGCCGGATAAAAAATAGTATCTTTATCCATAACTCTGTAGGATGACTTGTAATAAGAACAGGAAAAAAAAAAAAAAAGGATATTTGTAAGTAGTGAATGGGATGCTTTATTTTTATTTATTTTATCAGTGTTCATTGATACTTTGCAACAACAAAATAAAATAATAATTGAGCAGAAATATATTATTTTGAAAACTGGATACTAGCGCATGGCATTGTTTAGTAAAAAGAGGAAAATGAGTCATCTGGCTTTAAATAAATATCAACAGAGGAAAAAATTTGTACTCTTCACATTGTATTGAATAACATTGTTATGCAACTGTAGCTGCCAAGCGAACATGTAGGTTCTGACACCTATTGTCATATAATATCCGTATAGTATCACTGCAGCCAATGCATTTTGATGAATGATGTTTTACCAAAAATAGCCCTCAAATAAAAATATTGTGACTTGAGCAAAAACTTTTTCAAGACGTATCATAAATTACTCATTTCTGCTGGTCACTGCTAAAATGTTCTTACTGACATCTTTAAGAACGAATATTTCTTACAATCTACGAGTATGAAAAGGCCATAAAAAAAATCAAATGCGTCATTCAAAAGATATTGCTATTTTTAATGCAGTTTCCCTGCTATTCGCGACAAACATACACAGTGATAACACCTTTTCTAAATCTTTCGGAAAGGAAACAATAAAAACCCAGAACAAAAAATAGTTAATAATGAACGTGCAATGAACCGATCGATCGACAAATGAAAATAATTTTTGCGATGCATAAAAATGCAAAGTAGCGCCGATGTTGTAAGTCGGCACCAGTGGTGGGACTTTCTAATCAATCCGACAATTCGTCGTTGCTCCGGCGGCCGAAAGCTCAAACGAGTGGAGGAACTATACGGCAGCTATTAATAATACAGCTGCCGAGCGCCACGCCAGGCCGCGTTATGCATAATTATTGCGAAAGTCCCGAAGTGAAATCGTGCGTGGACCCAAGACGCATGATCTTTCTCTCTCTCTCTGAACGGGCCAATTATTCGCAACGGGCATGTATACTTACGTGCCGAGTTTCGCCGCTACTGCTGTTGCAGGAGTATCGAGTCGCACAATCAATTTTGGATAAAACAGTTGGGCACATCGTGAGAAGACAGCCGTGAAATCGCGATGCCTGTGAGGGCTTTGATGGAGCTGATGCGTGCGAGTCAATGTCAACAGAGCTGCTGTGTTTCATCTTCATTCGAAACCCTAACCAGCTGTTTGGCTCAACAATTTTTTTTCTCGTACCTTTTGAGTTACAATCTCGTCACAGGAAAGGCTACTTTTTTACAAGTATTGGGGATACACTTTTTAGCTACGAACACGAAATTCGCATGATTTTGATATAATTGAATTTTACTGGAAATGTGTGTTTTTTAAGATCTCTTATTTTTGTACCCAGTTGTTTTTCGTAGATTTCCATTTATCCTCGATTTCTGTCGGCAACAGACAAAAAAATTTATCGACTATTTTCAGTCTTTTCTGCAACCTGCGGTATTTATTCGATATCATAAAAATCGAGTAGTTTGCGTTGCAAAAAAAATTGTATCGCATTGAGATGTATAAAGTTACCTTGAAACACGCTTGCGTGTAAGTAAATCAATTTGCAAATTCATAGCAAAAGGCAGATATTTTTTATCTTCGATGTTTAGTATGAAAAATAGCTGGAAAATTGTTTCCCTTTGATAAAATCTCTTCCATTGCAAATCATTTTTTTACTATCATAAAAACGAAGTTATTAATTAATCCGATGAAAATTCATCAAGTTAATCTATGAATTTAATTACATAGTTAATGTCACAGAGTGCTCAATCTACCCTCACATTATAAGTTTCAGAATTTTTTTTTAACCTCAATAGACGGTTCATTTGTGTTCAACCTTTTTTCTCTGGCGAAAGTGTAGGGAATTTCTGTGGAGTGCTTATAATTATCTAATGAATGGATTTAACAATTATTTTTAAAGATCTTGAAACAAGTCGGCATCTATACCTCATCGCAATTTAATTCGTTACATAAAGAGAGTTTACTGCTATCCACTTGTCAAATGCTTACTATATACCTAATAGAAGGGGATACATTTCGTGTTATACCTACATTATCGATTGTTTTTACCCCGTTCCGAGAAAAAATCCAACGGTGCTTTGTAAACTACGATGTAAATCTTTTTAATGATCAATCTTTCAACAATCGAATCATTCCCTCATCTTCCATACCGTCGGAACGACACGTATTTTTCAAAAATGTCACCGGGATCTAAAAAATGCTAATGATTGGCGGCAAGTCGCAGAGACCGAGATTTCGGTTGCCATCGGTAACTTATCAAAATCGCCCAAACTGGCAGCACAACCGTCTAATAAAATACGCTACGTTTCTACATGCTTGTTGTACCGTCTCGATGTGGTGATCGTTTATTCACCAGAAACGAAAGGAATGCCAAAAGTGTTCGCGGGTCGATGGGAGAACTTTTCGTTTTTTTCACTCGACTCGGCGTCGTCTCTGCGACCGTATACAACGGTCGGAGGGATAAGGTTGCACGAATATATCGGCTAATTTTAATCTCTCCGCCTCTACCGGCAAAAATTCTAATAAATTCAGAGCTTGCACCTGACGCTCCCCCCCGCAAACATACAGCTGTAAGTATACCAGCGGCGGACACACCGTAAGGATTATCGGTCTCGCGCGCGCTCGCCATCGATCGTCCTGAATGCTATTGTAACCGCGTTGCTCGTCGTCGCGCGCCCTAATCGCCGCGTCGAATGTCTTTTTTCGATTTTCTCGAACGATCCGAGGTATAATGTATATACAGTACGGTGTATTCGGTATCGCATTCCCAACGGAGGCAAGGCCATTGTGCTATTTTAAATTTGTCATCGGAGATTAGCCGTACACGGACCAGCGCGCGGTGGAATAGGCTTGCAACAATGCGGTTTCAATGACAATGCGCCGCCAAGTTTAGGGTGTCCATAAGCTGCGCGCGGTCGGAGAATGCGACAAAAATAATGCGAGCGCCGGTCTATTATGTAGCGTATAGGTCCCATCCTCCGATGCACGAGAGGAGGTTTGACGGAACAATCGAGCGAAAAATGCCTGCTCGCGGACGGAGTAAAAATAGATCATCATCATCAACAGCAACAGCAACAATCACATTCGCGTCACGACAAGAGGCGACGATGCGGTACAATACGATTTTCACAAAATATCGGGGGAAAGAGCTCATTGTTCCTCAGAGGAGTAAGGCGCGAGGAATTTCACACTAAAATGCGCGTACAAGTTTGACTTACAACGCCCGTTACAAATAACTTGCAATGATAGGGTACTTACATTAGCTGCAGTGCTGGAGGCCCGGTATGCAACTGCAACTTCTGAACATTAGGCATTAGTCACTCGCTCGGTCATGGGGCAGCGATGCCGCATTTCGTCCCGTGATTTAATAGTTATTTCGAAATTATATATATATGTATATATAAAGACGCGTCATGTTCGTCGTTGTTCACGTATACGCGTATTTCACAGAGTTGATCCATCGTTCATCATCATCACCCAACTGCTCATGGCACACCTATATACGAACCTCCAAACGCCCGTCCGCGTTCCGGTTCCCGACTCTGTTCGATCGAATTATTCAATTCGACGATACGATAAGCGATGCGGCGCGCGCGCGATCGTAAATCCGCGATGGAAATCTCGTAAGTCATTAGGACCGCTACTGCCGTATGTAATAATAATGATGTAAATATACTCTATTATCGTAGCACGTAAATTAATATCGTCCGGAACAAAGGGCAGCATACGACCGCGAAGAGAAAAATCAAACCTGAATTCGTCGTCGGCGGTGGCGGCCGCTGAGAGGGCCGTGTAGATCGGACGTGCGTGGAATGCGCTACGCTGTGCCCGCAAATGGCCGCGCGACGAAAATAAAGCCGAGAGACGCCGGGAAAATGTAATCAAGCGGTGGGTTGGGCGAGTACTTTACGCGCGAGCGCGAGAAAAGGAGAGGGACGAATCAATCATCGCGCGGGTCGGAAGGGTATTATATATCGTGCTCGTGTATCCAAGATAGAGATCGGTACGAGCTGGGCAAAGGAGCCGGCGGTAGAGATAGAGCGTCGCTATACACTTATGGTACGCATGATGCTCGCCGCAGCAGCTGCGTTTTGGTATCCGTGCCTCGTACGCATGCGTCCACGGCAACGCCCCGCGCCGATAATCTCCGTGTACACGCGGTGCATGTACGCCTCTCGTCCTCGCTGCATCGACCATCGATCCGTTCTCGCTGCACGCGTTGTGTATCGTAACAAATGCAGGCACACGGAACGTCGACCTTCCAAACTTTCGAGCCGCAAACGCTGTCAAAAGTATATACCGCCACGCGTACGCGAAGCAGAGCGATCGTGTGTACGGCTCGTTGCGAGAGTTTTCTCTCTTATGCAATCGTCGCCCCGCGCGAAATCCTGCGAGCGTTGGCGCCGAGGGTATACGCGCTTGCTTCGAATCTCAGCCCCCCAGGGTGCGAGGGATCGTAACTATATTTCCCTCCCTCTATTACCTCGTTTCACGCTCTTTCCGATGTATGGTATTCGGTCGGTCAGTCCCGGGTGATAAACCGCCTCGGAAGTACCCATTGGTCAAACTGTGTGCTGATATGCGTCAATATCGGGGAAATAATTCGTCTCATCGGTAATGGCTTTGCGCGCAACTTCCTTGGCCGTTTCGAAATCGATGGAAATCCGTTTGCCGAACTGCCTCGGTGTATTCTCGTTTGGCCCACTTTTTACGCGCGCGGCCACTACTTGTATCCGTGCGCTAAATACTTACGTACTTGATAATCGTTTATCACTTTTGCTCTGGCCTATTTTGCACGCGCGTGTGTACACGGATTCATATTTTCTTCCTTCGGCCGCTACGCCGGTTAATTTTATTCTCGCGGTGATTGAGATTCCTATAAGAAAGTGAATATATTGTTATGGTCCTGTACTCGCGAATGCTCAGCCGAATTCTCGGGTGACTAAGGAATCGAGCGGAATTGAGTCACGTTACCCGCAGATTCAAGCGGAACATTTTAAATCTATCGACAACTGGATTCATCTCTTCGGCTCGTTCGAAAATTTATTCATGATCCATCCACTGGATGATGAGGCCGAAACGTCAACGTTTTCAAAAGTGTTGGTCTATTATTAGCTCTGCCGTCCGTGGGGAAAAAGCGAAAGTGTTATTGAAACTATGTACTCAGGATTTTTTTTTCCTGCGATGACATAGCTTATTTTTCGTCTTACGTAATGGTTTTTGGGCACCTCACACAGTCTTCTCACCAGAGAAAAAAATACTAAAGTTGATTTCAACGGAGATCATGCGATCGATTCAAAGAATACTTGAACCTATAATTTCGAACTAATTATAAGGTAATCTAAAATAAGAGTACTCCCATTATTTTAATTGCAATGATCGTGACTCTTTGTACTCATTGAACCAAAAATATTATAGCTATCGAGTAGCTTGTTTTTGATACAAATTTTATTTTCAAATGAATAAATCAATGGCACGAGTTGAAATTTTCCATCACTTGTTTTTCTTTCGAGAACCCACCACGTCGAAATATTGTAAAATTAATGATGAGTAGCAGCTCACAATTTAAATGACCGCAGGTCGCACGAATAACCTTGTAGGAAAAAAGAAAAAAAAAATACGACAACAAAATAACTAATAGTTAGTCAGTATAAAATCATGTACACAATATATCTAGATATTATCGCGAATGTAATAGTATGATCCAAAATCGCTATCAAAAGATCACACACGTAATGGGCTTGTCAAGATTTCAAAGACCCGCAGTGCTTCGTATATACTTGCGCGTCAAGTATCCTTAAGTGATTTTTGTTTGTTCCCTGGAAGAGTATGGGCTAATATTATTACGTCAGAAGTGAGTGTTTGTTCAAATCCGTTGCGTATTCACACACACACACACACACACCACGACACTTACAGCTCGACTTACAGAGTAGGAGAAAAAAAGGGAGAAATTTTAAGTTATAATAGTTGATTCAAGTTAGATACTCAGTTAGCGCGATAGTGAAGAGTATATACATCAGGTCATGTGTGAATCGTCGCGACGATGGATTCTCTTCACTCGCTCCCATGAGGCGTAATACCTATACTTAGTAGCGCCGCTTTCGATCGAATATAAGAAAAAGAATTTCAAATTTGCGTATAAATGTCGAGACAATTGACGCAGTGCGGAGGATGTAGCAGTAAACGTAGCCAAAATGAGACTTTTCGTGCGGATGGGCTGTAGGGAAAAAAGAGCGAAAAAACAGTCTCCAACAGGACTCCCGAAATCAGCCTCATCCGTCACGCTAACATTCGTACGACGAGACGGATGCGCTCTTCGAGCCTCTGCTCCGCGCTCCCCCGACGAACAAGCCCTTCGCAGCGCGGATTTGATTTCGGCTATTAATACATGCATGGGTATGCGGCGGAGAGGCAGGAAAGGATTATCACTTCCCGCGCCGAGTATAGCCGCGTTTACGGCCGATCACTCTCGTATGCAGATGGAAACAACGCGGCAGCAGCAGCAGCAGCAGCAGCAACAACAGGAGTGGCGGCCCGTGTTTTTTTTCGCGGCACGATTAATTTGCGGCTTATCGCTGCCGTAATTTCGGCTTTGGTGCGCGCGCTGCTGCTGCTGCTGGATGCCCGTAAAATTTTAGAACAGTCGGCTTGAGTAATGGTCCTAAAACAGACGTGGAGCAGCCGGCGCGCGTGCGGGCCCCCCTTCCCCCCGATTCGTCGTAAATTATCGAAATGTGCCAAAAGGATGGGGGCCCGTGGCTTCTCCTCGCCCCCCCCCCCTTCTTCCAAGCGAGGAACGCGTAATGGTTTAGAGCTGCGGAGGAGATGTTTGGGAGATTCCGCGCAAATTGATGGCACATATGGCTGTACAGTGTAAACAATCGCTCGGATTCCTCGAAGACGAAAGTGGTTTTTTTTTTTTTTCTACTCTGCTCGGGCGCGTATGATGAATGGCGGAGTTGATTTTAGTGGTCATTAGTTTTCGAAATTCACTTGGCGAGGAGAAGACTCGAGATATGACTAAAGAGTCTTGGCTGAAGTGGTGGAGCAGGGACGACGTAGCGAGTTGCCATATACCTATATTATACACACACACGAGAGAAGAGGAGTTATTGAAAGAAACGCTGTTGGAACGCCGTTGACACGATTAGAGGCGCAGTTGCTGCTATAAACATTATTGATGATACGAATAGCTTTCTTTCTTTCAGAGTAATATGAGTTGTATTTAATGATTCTTCTAGAACAACAATGCGTTTACCACATTTGCGCATGGCATGATGTATTCATAAATATACACCTATATACCCTATACTGTACTATTTTGATAATAATTATCAAATATTTCGCAATCACGTTATTCTTCTAGTACTTGATAATATTCATGTCTATATGTACTTTGTATAAGTTACGAGAATAGTTCGTATAAACAATTACCTGCAAGACATTGATGGTCGGTTAAAATTCCAAGTAACAGCATTAATTCATAAGCTATAGAAACTAATGTTTTCCTTACTGCATTTATCACAGTACTTTTTATTTCTTTGAACTATATTATTTATTGTGAATGGTAGTATAGGTATGTATTAAAAACCTCATTTGCAAGAGCGCAATGTTGTCTTCAACTTGATGCGCAAGTATGTGATCCATCGCTGACATGCGATTTAAATCCAATATTTTTATAAGCTGCATCAAAAAATGAGATCTCGCGAATCATCCAACATAGAATCTTGAACCCTACATTTGTTCAACGGATACTGGTTATCCATAAACATATAGAAGCAATGGATTAGATAGAAAAACATAATATTTTTGATACTATCGATCGCGGACCACATGTTCAGTCGAACCGATAATTTGGTACTTAATTATGATACTTCCGGACAAAGTTAGGACATTAGATCAACTTAGGTGTAACGTTAGTAATCGACTCGAAACTTTCATCCAAATCTTCCGCATCAAAGTCACATCATATTCCTATGATTATCCTCATTATTTTTCTTCCACTTGACGTCAATATTTTATTTTTCTCCTAGAAGCATCTATTCGAATGGTAGATTATTTGATGTGCCTACCGGTGTCTACTCCGTGCTATCCTGAGAGCACGAGCACATTTCTGTGAAAACATCGTTTTTCTGCACACAACACATATAAATATAAGTATGAGCGTATGGTGACTCGCAACTAAACGGCGCGCGCATATGTGTTCTCAATCGATCTCTCTTTTCAATCTCTCCCCATGTTTGAGGCGCGACTCGCGCCAAGGACGTGTCGACGCGTATGTACGACTCGGCTAGACACGCGTTGCATACTCATACTCACAGCTAAACTTGTATATATATATTATATACGGCGCGAGCGCGGCTGTACGAACAGTACACGCAACCTGCAGTCCAAGTCCCCCACGTCCCCGGTATAGTATACAGCCTCCATCTGCTACCGGACTTTGACGGAGAAAGGATTATTTTTTGCCAAGTGTATGGCATCGGAAAGAGAGAAGCGCGTGGTTTTTTTTATTTACGAGCTTGGCTCTTTGCTGCAGCAGCAGCTCTGCTCTCGAAACTGTCCGTTTTCCCGGCAATGCGGATCTTGCGTCGTCGTTCTCGAGGCGCGATAATTGCCAAATCATCGAATGACAAAAATGTCATGGCGTCGTTTTTATTATTTTTCGGAGCGTTGGTTTGTAGCACCGCTGAAAACAAAAGCACGCGTTTAATTGTGTCTTTCAGTTCAACGTGCTATTTATCTTACATGTCATATATTGGGATGAAAACCGAAACTCAACCAATCTCACTTGTTTCCCATGCCGCTTAAAGCGAGGCTTAAAGTTATCAAATTGTTATTCAACTCGTTTGCATCACAAAACGGATAACGGTATTTGTTGTTTTGGTAATAAACGCGTGACTTTATCATTACGCATTTACACGCAAGTAACTGTCAACGGCGAGTGAAAAACAGCATCGCGAGAGTTTCTCATATTCGGAGAATAAGTACCGCAGAAACCGCAGTCACAACTATATATAATACTACCTTGAAGCGCGTTATATATACGTGTGTACAACGTATATTTATACAGTGTGCCGCCACGGTGGCATAAGTGTGTCGCTTTCCGCCTCGCGCAATTAGAGCGGAACTTTGTTTCGACTTATTTTTATGTGTACCATACTGCATATATAGCTCCGCTGCGATTTTCTATCACCTATACCACAAGTCGTTGAATCTCGATCATCCGTACAATATAATACACGCAGCTGATACTTATTGAACGTTATTTTACGTATTGGCTCATAGAGAAGGTATATTGTATTTGTGAGACTTATTCTTTGATTATTAAATAAATAAACAATATTACTGAAAACATTCATTTAGAATAAATTTTACATTTTCAAACGGCACTGATAAAAAAAAATCCTCCGTATTGACGAGTGGTTTATTAACATGTAGCCCATGGGTGTAGTTTAATTTACATTAAAGTTTTTGTCGCCAACTGGTAAAGTACCGAAGAATGAAAAATTATATATTGCAGCCCAGGTTGTGCAAAGCTTTTTAAGTTACATTACTTCCCAACTATCAAAGAGTGGAATCACAAATTGTGTCATTTATAAATATAAAATTTCAATCAAATAACGCTGAATATTGTGATGAAATTTGACAAAGAAGTAACCTTCAAATTGTTTTTCAAACAAGATAAAACCATACTTATACCGCACCTCGCAAGATTTCAAACGAAATTTGTCTATGAAGGCTTTAAGACTTAATATAACCTACGATGCTTCCGATCGCACTTTGAAATCGATTATCATCAAACTATAAAATTCTCGTACAAACTACTTATCGTTAAACAAATATTTTTCTCAAATAACTTTGTATCCAATCGCGCATTAATTAATAGTTGTAAATCAATCATTAAACGCCAAGCTCTATTTCATCAGTGGGTCCAAGAAAGTGTGTCACGCGAACTAAATTAGATTAGTTTCGTAGGCGTGAGAGGCTCTATTTTTATTTTATTTTCTTCAAAATATGTTGTACCAATTTTTTTTTTGATACCCTCGCATTTACTGTTTGGACACATCTCCAAATCTGCTGAGAAAAAATTTTTTTCGTTTCTAAAATTCACATCGATGGATGGAAAATACATGTGTATTTTGGGTGTTTAAATATTGAAAAAAGATACAAGACATTCCACTAAATTACAAACATGGCCGATGGCACAGCCGTTCGTATAATGATGCAGTGAAATTGCGAAATCTCTTCTGTACCGAGCGTTCCAGCTCAAAATTATGTAGATGACACACGTGCCCCGGAAGAAAAATATCCACCGCAAACACCGTTCGAGACCTGAAATGGGCTTCGCAAAACACACACACTTGCACACCCATACCAAAGTACAACGATCAATGTGCCGAGAGTGACCACGAACGTACACCACCGCAGAGGCACGCTTATACTCCTGCTTGATGGTGGCTCTTCTGTCACAGATGCGCCGAACAGGAATTGCGATCGCACTTGCTGCCGTCCTCTCAAGGTTCTCTCTCTCTCTCTCTCTCTCTTTCTCGGCTGACCGTACAAGAGTGTGACGAATGCAAGCATTTTTATGCTAATTTTCGCTGTCCATTGTCTCGGGCTAATCGTGGATGAGATGGTTAATTTTTGCCTTCCCTCTCGCGCCAAATAGAGCGTGTTGATTGGCGCAACGTTCGATTTTCAAATTGATTTATGGATTCCCGGCCGCTGAATCATCGTGGGCTATCTTTGTTTTTGGTATAGCTATACCGCGAACTGCTTCAAACATTATTGTACGTAAGTGATGTGAGTAAGTTTTTTTATCTTAATACGATCATGTATTTCTATAGCTTTGTATCCGTTATACATTTTTAAATCAGCAATATACACTTCATCACTACGGAAAATGCCTGCACACGTATCCGATGGGTACCAAAAAAAAAAAAAAAAAGGTTTGTGCTGGCAGTCCATTTCAATAACAGCAACTGGCTTACCTTGATTTACCTTCATATTTTTGTTCATATCACTACGAGTATATAGACTGGCATCGGTTAATATACATATATTTATGTAAATGGCAAAACAAGTATGTATCATCAATGTAAGGCGTGAAAAAAAAAACCGAGCCACAAAGCCCATCGCACTTATAACGTTTGCCGATGCCGGTGTATTAAGTATGCCAATGGTAATTCAGGCGAATAATAATAACAAGAGATCCTCATACGCATTACACGCACGCCAGGCGGCATGATGTATTGATTGATCAATGCGTTGGTATGATTCCTCGAACCGATTCATCGGGTGGCTTCAATCGTCATATAAATATTATTATCATCATCGGGACGTGTGTGGACGCATTAACCCGCTTGGAGGGAAAATGAAGAATTCATACGTCTCGTGAATGATGACGTGTGTGGTAATCGTGTGGCTCTTTTTTTTCTGTATTTTTAATAATAATAAAGATAAAATAGTGAAAAAAAAAATGAGACTCCGATTCCTTTGACACCGACGCATTTATTTTAGTCTCGTTCGGCGAAAATTTTCGCAGTTCTCGGGGGAAAGTTGTAATTTCCGATAGTCATCACTCGTTCAGCCCTACGCGCACGCTCGCGGTGATTACACTCCATCACCGAGCTACACCCTGACAAAAGTATCGAGCAGGCGAGACGAGGATCTGCTGCTGCTACTCATTGTTCTTCGTGCGCAGTCATAATAGGGACAATAGGGTCTCAGCGGACGGAACTGTTCCATGCAACGGTTAATGAGCTGACGATGTCTACAAGGATGCGCTTTCCCTCTCGATGTGATTGCCTCTGTGTATTCATCTACTTATACCCGTAGCTCGCATAATATACTACCTATTATCGCAGGGACATGACATGGATAATTTTCTTCTGCCATTTGTTTCACTTACAATAAAAGAAAACAAAAAAAACTCCACGCAATAATGTTACGTACGTATAATACTCCAAGTGATTGGTGCGTTTTACATGCGATTACGTTATAATGCTTCTATTTTTTTGAAGGCACCAACGCTGACATTTTTTTCACGCCAGGTCTCTGTATAATCATGCTCGCACGAGGATGTTATCGACGCGGCGTTCGATTATCTCCTCGAACGTATCGGATAATAGAATGCACTATGTGCCATGTGTACACAGAAAACTACAAATATACTTACCTCCTGTAAGAAGCGAAGAAGACGCGTATTGGATCGTATAGTCGTTGCGCGAGCTTCGTCAATAAAATCATGTCTAATGCGTGTAATGGAAAATAGTGTATTATATACTTGTAGCTGCATTGATATTCCAGTCTTGTATGTAACGTGATTTCTAGTTCCACGTATCACGTGCTGCGTACACTGCAGGCACGCGTATTGTATAGAAAGAGAGAGAGAAAGAACGAGTAATAGAAATTAATGTATAATCTTCAAAGCAGGAATGCCTGTTATGCTACATAGGGGTCCGGCGTACAGAACACCAGGACCAGCACTTTTGTTGGGAAATTCAGCACAGAAATATATATATATATATGTTCAAAGTGAATTTACGACTGAATAATATAGCGGACTATTGGTACAATTTAACGAAAACTTTAGTATTGATGATTTATAACTGTTGCATCCACCGTGTTCCAATGCAATTCGTTGTATATTGAGAAAACGATTGATTCCACCTATAAATTTATGTTTAACTATGATGCATTGTACGAGATGTGATGAGTGAATTTCTTCCAACAGAGCACAATTAAGACAAATTTGTTCGATCCAGCATTCGTGCGTTTGCGAGGTTCTGTACTTTGTTGAAAAAAATTTCAACCACACGATTGTATGATTACAGAAAAGCTGTACCATTAGCCTCGAAATCCCAGCTTGTAGTATAACATACTCTCCTGCAATCTCATGATCGCGCAAGTGCGTGCAGTCGTCACTTTTAATTTACGCCGGCCTCCTCCTCCTCCTGTTTGGCCCCCTCGTGATTGAAAATTAAAGTAAAATAAAAATGAAAGGGGGGGGGGGAAAGAAGACAGCGCGTGATCTCAATTGCTCGCGCGAGTGCAGAGTCGGAGGAGACGAGCGGCGGCGGACGACGAGTCATCGTATTAAATTACGGGATCTTGCGCGATGATCGGCTTCGCCGCTGTTATGTGTTCGCTTTCTGTTTTTGTCCCGCGCGTCTCGAGCGGACAAACTTTTCGCGCGTTGCAGACGGAAAATGATTAAGGTTAATAACGGCGCGCGTCCTTACTCTCTTGGATGGTGTATTATACGTTCCTGCTGCTGCGCGCTATTCGCACAATATTGCAAATTACCCGGGGGACGGACAATGTAATCTCGGTATCGCGCGCAGGGGGGAGCGCGCGCGCGCTTACTCTTTTCTTCTATTTGGCACTGATTGGAGCAGTAATCGTCAACTGTCGTGGGGGAGCGTCGGCTCGGCTGCTGCAGTGTCATCGGCGGTTGAGACTTTCAAATGTTTTGGAGTCGTTAGCTTTATCACATTGGAGCTGCAAAGGGATTCTTATGCGTCTCAAAAAAGCGCTGTTGTAAACAATTGTAGTTTTTTTCTCACGCTTCTTAGCGCAACGACCACTGCTCTGTAAAACTGTTTTCTTGCTTCCAGTGCGAAAAATAATTCAGAATTTCTATAATGCTATCACTAAATTCAGATTATCCCAATTAGTGCTTTTTCCCGACAACTTCAAGATGCCGCTGTTTTAATCCAGTTTGATTGCCGACTGTCAAAAAAATAATTAATATGAGGGCAAGGACACCAGATTTCTCCCTCATGTAAATTATATTTTTCGAAATACCGTAATTAGTTATAAACCAGTGTAACTGCAGGGGCTGTCATTATTTTCCCAAGCTGTCGAAACATCTAAAATATACCTACACGTATCACTGTAATCCAAGTTCACTGGTACTATCAACATAAACATTTTTAGCCGCTTCGTCAGCTAATGAATCAACTTTTGCAACATCAGCCGTGCGCACTGCGTCTTCGATCGAATGTGTGCTTCACGATTCAGATCTCGCGTATGTGGACATCGCATCGACCAATACGAGTCGGTCGCGTACCTCGGCGCAAAAAATGTCCACCCAATACACGTTCATTATTCGTCTGTTAATCAATACCAGAATTAATCGGAATAAAATTAATTAAATTAACAAATCCCGCGAACAGCCATGGCTGCACTTTGGCAATCCCGCACGTATAATATCCATGTCGAAGCTGTACAGAGTATTATCTCGGCCCCACACACCTGTACGAGCAGACCAACAAAAAGACACGCGCCTCTTATAACTTCCCAAGACTTATAAGATGAAGATCGAGAGGAGACGCGCGCGCGCCTCGTACAAGTAAGTATTTACGTACGCATGGGGATGCGCACAAGCCCAGCGCACGCACACGTGTCGCTGACATGGGAGCACGCAGAGGCTCATTATAATATGCGCGCTCGCGTGCGCGAGCTACCTCTGCGCGTCTCTCTGCCTGATGTAAAATGTGCAAATTCATCATGCTGTATAGGCCGACTCGTCTCGCGTTGGGTAATACCTACACCTTGGGTTAGGTAATAATACTCGTACGTACGCCTGTACATATATATTACAATAATAACTCTTTCTTTCCTCCTTTTTCCCCATCTTTTTGTTTCCCCCGTCGTCGTCGTCGTCGTCGTCGTAGAGTCCGCGGGGACGGACGTATTCTTATTTATCGCCCCGTGTCGGACATTGTTCGCAACCGCGTACAGGGATGCAACGTACTATACAACGGCGACTCGAAACAGTGTGTCCGGCCAATATACGCGTAAAGGGAGCTTTTCACCGCTGAAGGCAAACCCAGCGAAATTCTTGCGCACACACTTGGCTATGACTCGCACCGAACTCCGCGGAACTGTGCGTACAATAATTAGCTGCGCCGGAGACCGTTGAGCGCAAGTTTGAATAATCTGCAGCCGTGACGATAAAGTATGCACGTATAGTACCGAGGGAGAATTCCTCGCGTCGCTGAATTATACTTGCCCGACGAATATGCCGCGCGCGTCTATACGAAATTGCGAACCGCCCGTGCGCGGGGCTGCGAGAGCTTCGGCATCCCTGGAATCGCCGTTCGAGTGATTTACCCCGCGACCCGTCGCCGCGGTAACCCGCATACCCGCGTTGTAGCTTGCATACAACACACACGCGTAACATGCACAAATATACATTTCATACACCGCATGCGCCAACGACACGCGGGGCGATGAATCCGCGATGCGTGTCCTAAATTTTGCCGTCGCAAAAGCGTACACGCGCGTCACGCTTCGATTGTCGAGCGCGCTCGAACTGTACTCACGCAGTGTTGTATTATTGCGGCGGCGACTCGCGGGCCCGCGACGGAGGGTGCATTACACCGCGCGGCGTCGGCTAATTGAATTAATTGCCGGGAGGATCGACGCGTCGGTCCCTCGCTGCGGCGCGGCGCGCTCAAAGAGCCGATTCCGCGGAGTCGCGATGCTCTCGTGATCGATCGATCGCAGCACGGGGGGCGGGGGGGGGGGGGGCCCTGTATTATTTTCGCCGTTTTCGGAACGTTCGGGCCCGTCGAGCGTACGATGCATCGTTCAGGAATGCGATGATATGCAGCCCAACGCAGGTGGCTGATAAAACGAGGATGGTATGATAGGAATACTTGGTACGAGCGGCGTAATACGCGCGGCATGCTCGGGCCGGCTGTAATCGCATAACTCGGCCGATTGAGACGTCCGGCGGCGTCGATCGGTGAACTTTGCGCGAAATCGTCGACGACGGGGTGTGCTGGGCTCTTACATAACGTGCCTGTAATAGTCGTACATGTCTACTGTATGAATGACGAGGATTGTTTTTTTCTTTTTCCCCCCATCTTGAAGCCGAATACGTTCGTCAACGATCTCTGCAATCGAGTTTTCTTTCCGACTGATGATGATGATGATGATGGCAAAGAAAAACGAGTACGTGCAGATTATACACGAATCACGGATTATAAGCGCGCTGGGGTGCGATGCGTGTTTATACGTACACTGTGCGGGCGTTCAGAGGTATGAGACACGCACCCGTCGAGAAAGTTGCAAAGAATCATTCGTACATTGGTCCGAATGAATGCAAGAGGCAACGAGCGAGCGAGCCTCGGTCCTTAATTCGCTTACGTGCGTGTAAGTATAGGCGATATATATGGGTATTATGCGTGTGTGTGAATTTGCATGAGATGCAGCGCGAGAGGGAGAGAGACGGCGGGCAACGGCCGACGATTGACACTTTCAGGACGAGCCGTATTCGCTGTGGGCATGTCTCCCCGCACGCCATCTGCAGGACAAAGTTGCCGAATAAACCTGGTTAAATTTGTATTGTGCCTATGAGACATCACA
>JAPYYV010007013.1:0-19181 GCA_030522625.1 Copidosoma aretas | reverse complement strand
GACAGAGGGGGGGGGGTAGGTGTATACATGGGACAAGGGTAATGGGTATCGACGGGGGTTGGTGGGGTTATAGGTAGGGTTAGAATCAACACTTTCTACACCAAGGTGTTAGAGGGTGCCGGTAAGAATCAACTCGAGTTGGTGTACAGGTAGTAATACAATATAAATATATATATATATATATATATAAAAGTATTAATGTTGTTGATAGTTCTATGATTTATCCGTTTTTTCAAGAATCTTGTTACAAAGTGCTAACTTCTTCTCTCGGTATTCACTGTTTACGGCGCACCGCGACCGCTTTTCTTCCAGAAGTTCTTGCTTGCCAGAAGTCTTTTAACTTGTATGACCCTCGAGCTGTGCATATCAAGGTCGCACGCTCTTTAAGTACCCATGCAGCTTTAATGGCATTGAAACGATTTATAGATAAATGGGGAATACCCATGATTATTTATTGTGATAATGGAACAAATTTTAAAGGCATGAGTCACAAATCAGCTTAAAATATCAAAAAAGTTCATTTTAAAAAATTAGAAGAATTTTCAGCTCAAAAAGAAATATCATGGAAATTTTATCCTCCAACCGCGTCTCACATGGGTGGTGCATGGGAGTGTTTAATGCGATCAGTCAAATCAGCACTAACAATAGTATTAAACAATCAAACTCCTACTGACGAAGTTTTTTTAACAGCTTTAGCTGAAGTAGAACATTGTATCAATTATCGTCCTCTCGCACATGCAGTACCAATTGACCTCCGAGATTAGGAGGCACTCACGCAAAATCATTTTTAAAATGTTTAAAAACACTGAAATATAGCTCAATATTATGCTGTTTGTTTTTGGCACAAATGACTGCGAGAATACTTACCTTCACCAAATCCACGCAAAAATGTGGTTTGATTAAGAGATTCCGTTAAAAAAGGGTGATGTCGTATTGATTTTGGAAGATAATCTAAAAAGGAATCAGTGGAAAAAAGGAGAAATAACAGAGGTATTCCCAGAAGCAGATAATCAAGTTAGTGCAGCTAAAATACGCACAGCAAACGGCAATTTGATCAGACCAACGCGAAAATTGATTAAATTTGCGGAAGAACAAAAGTGAGCGTGTAATTCCGGGGGAAGAATGTTCCCATTGGTCAGAACCTTATTTTAACAATTATAATCATGATGTGAGTATCTCGACACAGTGATAAAAATTTACTTAGTCACTGTGAGGCTATATGTATATAGTGTGCACGGCGATCGAGAGCAAGGAGGTTTCGTATCGACGGGGGCCGCAAGCTATCAGAAAGATAGAATACGGGGTGGGAAACGAACACTTTTCCTGCGGACGGTACGCCACAGAGATACTCACATGACAAAAAGAACGCGTTGTTATTGTTATACAACGCAAGAAAATGTTGTTTGCTTCGTTAAATTCTCTTTGCCCCTGTTCAGACCGATTTGGCTCGTTAACAATAACGGATGTGTTGGCTTCAATGTCTTTTTTAATAAATTCGCATCAAATAAATCTGTGCTTTTTATTTACTTGCGCACTGAGCAAGGTCGATAGCTCTTTTACGAGACCCATCAATAAAAAAAGCGAGAAAAGGCTTTAAAACAATTGTGTTATGAAGAGCAGTACTTTATTGAAGTTTTTCATGAAAAATAGAATACTGATAGTACCGGGAGATACATGAAAAACTAACTTGAGAAAGTTTATGTAATTCCTAATAGACTGGCATCTTCAAAGATAAGTTCGCGGATTCCATAAAAACATACTGTCTAAACCGTACACACACATTTTCAGCCAAAGGCATGCGTGGACTGCAGATATTTTGCCGTAATTATTTGTTAAAACTTTTTGACTCTGGTTATCATGATTTGAAATGAAATGTGTGTACTTTTACTTTTTTCAATACTCGGTAATCAGCAAAAAAAAAAAAAAATTTCTTTCGAGAAGTTCAATCAAAAATATAATCGACAGTCATACATTTGACTTAAGAGATGGGTCTGAATAAACTTTGAATCCCTTATTCACCACCGTCTCTATCGCATTACACACCGTAAATTAGCTACATAGTACGTTCGGCCAAATAGAAATTAACACCAGCGTAAATGTTAAAAAGACGATCGGACAACACAGGGTCCAGGAAAGAACCTGTTCCTTGAATTTGCCGCTCTTCAGTTCCATCTAATACGCGTATGCAATACAATTCGTACCCGTTAACGAACGGAGAGATTTACGTCTGTATCTCTCCCTTCCCCTCCTCGTACCCAATAAACTCCAAATGAGCCGCAAACGGTCCGTCGTATTATTTCACCGACGCCCCCGTACATTATACACAGACCGGAGTGCCGGGAATATTCGCAGATAAAAAGAGATAGAGAGGAAGAGAGGCTTTATTCGTCCATTATGTCGCTCAACTTGTCTCTTACTGTCACTCTTTTTCCTCGCGGCACGTAAATTGTACACGTATACGCGTACACGGAGCAGCCGATCGGTTGTGCGCCGATAGAAATCGGCAACGTGACAGTCGGCGGATCACGAAGCGCCGAGATCTGAGAAGGACTAATTGGAAATTTGCATGACGGGAGCGCGCGGCTGGTGCGGTTATGCATGGGCATGCACGTACTTGTAGCGTTTATTGTTTTCCGCTGATCGGATCGACTCTCGATCGTTCTTGTTGTCCCCGAGTTTTTTTTTTTTCTTTCTTTCGAGATCGTGCATCAGCGCTGTGCATGTATACTTTCCATGCGATTTTCCAGCGATCCCCCTTCGATGAATCACCGACGAGGAAGAACCGAGTACCGATTCACGATATTTTTGTGATGGATGTACAGGGCCGTTCGATGTCTCGTGAATGATTATGAAATCGAAATTGATTGATATTGCGTTGCGTGATTGAAGTTACGTCTAGCCGTCGCGGTCGTGTCGAGGAAGTTGATGCCTTCGTAATCGAAACGATTGTACGGAATCTTTTGTATCGTAATACTTTTTAAAATCAACATGTTTTTATGTGGATGGTTACGAAAAATCAAATGATGCGATTGTCTATGGGGCATATTGTACTTTTTCGGTTGAAGCAAACTTAGAATGTTATAAGACGTTTTATCATCAACTGAATAGGATTAAAAAAAAAAAAAAAATTTGAATTAGCTGATACATAATTCTTTTACCTTGAATAAAATACTTTCTAAGAATGAGATATCCGTAGTCATTTACTGACCTAATAACAATTTAATGAAACATCTCTTCGGAGTTTAATTAAATGCGTTTCTCTTACACAGATGTGCAAGTCATACGATACGTATGGATATATTCTGCTCGCACGTTCATATCGCGTAGATAGTGCCTGAAAGCAGGGAAAAACAAAGTAGCTTGAGCAAATAAGCTTTGTCACGGAAAAAAAATGTAATCTAGAATATTTTAAATATTATTAGCATGAATATTATCCTAAAAAATTCAACGAATTGACTGATTTTTTTTAACAGATAATATAATCGACTTCTTCCAACAAAGAGAAACTAAAAAAGTGTAATACGTTTATTGAAAATATCTCAATAATCAATTGTTAGAGGGACAAACAATTAACTGCGAAAGTTGTGTGAAAACAAATTTTTTTACACGCGAATAAAATAGAATGTTCCCACGCACGTGATATGCATATGTCTTCAAATACAGTTCCTCTTTTTGTAATAAAATCTCCTATTTTGTACAGATTGTAAATGATGGATTATTTATTCATAATATGTTCACTTAGAAATATATGTGTTACAACAAGGTCTTTATTTTGCCAAAATTTTCATTTTTAATTTTATAAAAAAATAAAAATTTAGTGAAAAGAAATTTTGTGTTCGCACTAAATAAACTTTTTCACAACGAGTACAACAAAAATTTGACCATGGATAGTTTTCTGAATAACTGTTTGAAATCTACTGTTACACAAGGATATTTCATACAGTTTGAAAAATACTAATTTTAGAAAAATTGTATCTTCTGATAATCCGTAAATAATGGCTGTATTAATTTCAACTATTAAAAATTAATAGGATAATCATGTAAAATACGATGGTAATGGATGAAAAAAGGTGTTAGAAACAGTAGTGTCATAAAATAGCGGTGAGTTTGAGTGTGAGGGACTCTTAGGCCTAGTGTTGGGCACAGGCTTTTTTTTATTATTCTGTATATTATATAGACTTAAAGCCTCTAATAATCCAATTCTATTTGATGAGGAAACTATTCCAAAAGTAAATATTTATTGCAAAGTATATTATTCAAAATGG
Organism: Copidosoma aretas; assembly: GCA_030522625.1. Taxonomy (NCBI): domain Eukaryota; kingdom Metazoa; phylum Arthropoda; class Insecta; order Hymenoptera; family Encyrtidae; genus Copidosoma; species Copidosoma aretas. The sequence continues at coordinate 14,916 of JAPYYV010007013.1, read as the reverse complement.
AACTAACTTTTCTAATACTTGGCATTTATTTCTACTTGTGTTATTGTGCATACTTTAATTTTTCCATATTTTTATACATCTGTAATACTTGTTTCACTTGAAAAATTAATTTTTGTGACGTAAATTATTTTCAACCAAAGATAATATTGTCAACCTGATATTACGGAGAATGAAAATTTTTTTTTATCTGAACTCTTTTCTTTGGATCAGTAATCATTTAAAATAGCTATGCAGTCATTATCGTATAATTAATGTCAGTTTTATGCAGTTTCTAGCAAGGCCACGATAATATACAATTTAGCTAAACCAATTACACTGATAATAATTGTCCTTGAAAAAATGTATGTCTATGCACATACTGGACCATATTTTTATACGCTACGTTTGCAAATCTGCTGTAGAACATACATGTTATTCTGTATACATTAATTTCTATATTAATAAATAAGTGCTCAAAATAATTTTTATCTTGCTAAGTGCATTAGTTACTTGTATTATCAGCCTCCTGACTCATTAGTCATGAGTATTAGTTTTTGCTAATAAATCCAAACCCATTTTAAGTCTAAATAATTACTAAAACAGCAAAAAAACCGCTGCTAATTCATTGGCACAATGCTTCCTCATTTATATTGTATCGCAATGTTTATTTATTGATTGATGTATCTATTTTATTTACAATTTGTCACTCCCATTACAATAATAAACCAACAATATTCACTAAATTGTTTCCATTTTTGTACAGCGATTTTTTTTCTGTAAATTTTTTCTTGGCAAAAAAAAGTAAGTTTGATGCTGACCAGATATTATTCTTCTGATTGAAGCGGTAAGAACATCCATTTTTGCGACTGAACAATTAACCCAACCAGTCAATCAGTAATTCTATAACTAATGATTTATCGTCAACAGTAATGAGTAATTTCTTTGAAAGTGGTATGTTGAATCTAAAATAATTTTGTTGAATGACTATGTTAACGATTATAATTTTAACAAAATTTCAGAAAAATAATATTCGTATTAGTTTTTTTTAGCAGGAATACTATTATGATTACTAGTATTATTATTATTATTATTATTATTATTATCATCATTATGATTATTATTATTATTATCATTATTATTATGGTTGGATGAAAAAACATTGGTACAGCGAGCATGACTATTTATTACAGCAAAATATTAACTACCAATATTTCAGTGCATTTCATGTGCCCTTCTCAGGGTAACTAAAATTAAAATATTGTAAAATTAATCAGCGCAAAAAGAAAAATATACAATTGCAAAAATACATTCTTAGGTAAGACGAAAAAATAAATACTAAACTGCTGCAAGCACGCACACATCATTCCACTAGATCAACGTATTTAACTAGTATACATCTGAACGACACGCCATGTTGCTAAGATTTACAAATATACAGAGTTTTCACGTATTAGAGAATTCACGTTTAAACCTCTTCTTTCGGTCCAAAATAATAGGCTTGTAAAAATCAAAGACACCATTACATACCATAGCATATGTAGCCAACACAGATCTCACGTCACCTTTATTAACCGATCTTTCGTGTTCATTTATACGTACACCTATTGGTCGTTTACTCGGTCCAACATAGGAACATCCACATCTACACGAAATTCTATAAACTATACCATTAACATCCAAAGTTGGTATCCTATCATTACCTAATCTGATACTGTCAGTGATCCTACCGGCACTTGTGAAAATTACCTTAAATTTATAATTAGACATAGCCCTGCGAATCGTCTCCTCTATGGACGGACGATAGGGAAAAATAACTAGGGATATTGGGCCATCAACCACGGCATGGTCATCATGCTCCTGACCCAAGCATGCATCTGAGGAACCAATATTAACAGAATCTGCCCGCATACACTTATTCAGTCTGTTAATAATGTTTGTTCTAGCTTTAATGTATCTTTCCACAAAAATTGGTGGATACTCGTTCAAAAAAGTATGGATCGTACATTGTTGATATTTTTAATTCTAAACTTTAGATCTGCCAATTTGAAATATTTGTCAATTGGTGAAAAAATAATTGCAATAATTTTTTTCTAACTAACGGGATTATGAGAAAATAAATTTGGTAAAAGTCCTGAAGCCATAGGTATTTTATGTACATCCATATCACAATAAGAATTTGGAACACGGATAATGTAATGTCCAAAAAAGGTTACATGTAATTAACTTCTTATTCTAATGTGAATTGAATGTAATTGTTAAAACTATTGAATATCTCTATAACAGTGTGTATGGAATCAGATCTGACGACTAGTGAGCAGTCATCCACATAACTCCAATACATTTGAACAAGGTTACCACACAAAGGAAGAACAGCACACCCCAGTGTCTCTAAGATCACCTCCGTTAGCAATTGAGAAGAGCAGCCGCTCATGGGAGTTCCACAGGTTTGTGTATACATACTGCCATTAAAGATGAAATAGTTGCAATTCAGAAAAAAATTCAGACCCTCAGAAAACTCCCTTTTGACGATCACAAGTATACTCGGAATTTGTTGAAGATTTTTTGCCATACATTCCTTTATCAAAGCAAAAGCAAACTGGTGCACAGAGAAACGACGTCAAAGTAAACCATATAGGAAATCTCCAGGGACTAATGTTTGTTTTATAGTATCTCTGAGTTCAGAAGGACTCTTTATGAAGTAGGAGGATTTTTTTTACATTTCTTAAATAATAAGCAGAACCATTTATCAACCTCATACATCGGAGAATCAAAAGTAGAGACAATGAGCCTAGCACGGTACTCATCCTGGTAAACCTTTATGAGTCCGTATGCCTTAGCATGGTTACTATAGACAATATTTTTTATATTTGGTGTAGGAATGTCTAAAAAATCATAAACATCCCTCGATTCCCACTATCTCACGTGACGTTTGATTGCATTAATAAATTATGTTTTAGGGTTTTTTTCTAGTAAACAAATTTACTCTTCTATAATAGTGATTATCAGAACAGTCTCCACTCCATCAATGTGTTCTGTCCTACTAATCACAACAGTTGCACTTCCCTTAGAAACATCTATTAATAACGTGAAGTGTTTATTCGAAATTTTGGACCCCCCCTCCTCCCTCTGGGTGAGATTTGGTGAGATTTGACAGAACCCCCCCCCCCCCCCCCCCACCAACTTCTTCTCCCCACAAAAAAATCACACTCATACATTTATTTAGTTATTTATTGATTACAAGTTTTACGGAAAAATTCCTATTTACATAGATGATTACACATGAAATACGAGTATTAGCTAGTCTTTATTATGCATGAAATATTCATGTTTCTACATAGACTACCACATATATTCTACAAAAAATACAAAATGGTTCTGTAGTTGAATAAAAATAATATTGAATTATAATTAATATAAAAGATGTGCAGCAATAGCACCTTTCCTAATTTTTCATTTACTCCATGGGCATTCATGTGCTTTTTCTATCGTAATAATTGGACACATATCTTGTACATCGTTTGGTACGATGGATAGATACTTATGAGACATATCTACATTTTCCTCTTGGAACCACTCCAGCTTATCGTCCACAACGCACAGCAGCTCATCAACCCGACGGATAACTATACACGCTTTAGTCGAACCCTGACCACACCAGCTTGCAGAGTCGCATGTATTGCCGACCTGTGTTTCTGTAGCTTTACACACGAAGCAAAGTAGATGCCGTATGTTTTGTACAGTATTTGTTTTGGATATTTTCATCATTCGCCATTAGAGATGGGCAGTAGTAATCATACGGCATATGGGAATAACCTGCTTGTTTGGGATACACTGTGAGACTTTGTCGAATAGCCTAGAGCAATCACAATTGTTACACTTGATCACCTAATAATACAAATTAAAATTTGAGTATTAATTTAAGATTTATAAAGGTGTATTTATTAGGCTACTTAATATTAAAGTGCGTGTATATATGTAATACCTGCAGCAAATACTGGCTTTCTCTGACGTTATCTGCACACTATTGTTTATCAGGCAATTCGGGAACCAAAGATAGGTCATATTTCGGCTTTATGTATTCGGCAACGACTTTGTGCCCGTCGATTAATAACAAGCTCCATATTTCGGCCCAAATCTCGCCTTCTTTCTGGAAGTTCTCTAGTTCTAAAGTAGGATCTGTAGTTTTGCTGTTATCGTTCAGGTGTCAGCCATAAGAATCGTGAGGAAGAATTAGACCTGTCAGTTCTTGAAAAAAAAAGGGAATGGTATGAATTTAAAAGAAATTCATCAAAATTCGATGTTTATTGAAATAAGAGCTATTTTAAATATAGCAATTTCTATCACGTATGGAGGCTTCGCGCTGTACGTTGAAAAATAAGTGTGATAGGTAAATGCCATTAGACTCGTTGTATATGTGACAAGTGTGATAACTAACACGTCCGACTGTTGCTTATTAATCTAAATATTACCCCAAATATCCAAAGCATAAGTTAAATGCACACCAAAAATATTGATAAAATTTAGGTCAAAACTTTATTGTGCTAGTTGGATTTAAAATCTATCATCCGACATCGTATTAAAGAAGACCCTGTATTCTTTCACAAATTGTATCCAAATGATTTAAATTAATAGGTATTGTATATTAATGAGGACAACCAAATACCATTGTTCACGAATCCGGTCTGTACCCAGTACAGATATCTGTAAAGTATCAGTCAACTATACTAATAAACGTGTACTGATAAGTTGCTCCTATTGAAATTATTTTTGAGTATCTAATTTTTTTAACACAAATCTATCTGTTCGTACATCTCTCACAGAGCATAAAAGTAAATTTTACAGCACTATTTTCAAGTTATTATTATTCTTATAACTATGGCATCACACCCCATTGCGTCAGTAAGAATTGTTAAAGTTGCTGATAATTATATGTAGTCCACAACAAATCATGCGGAATTTATCTAGAACAGAAATATATTTTCTTTTTTATCACTTCCTCGAAGCGAATGTCACTGTTAAAGGAACTATTATGATCTCATTCTCTTCAACAATCGTAGCCCCTCTCTTGGTTCTTGTTCTTTGTTCTTTTGGTATTTAAGCGAGCAATGTTTGTTCTCATTTCATTTGACGTTGTACACAGTTTTACTCTTATTTTCTCCCAAAGTGTAAAACAAACTTTTTCAGAAAAAGTTACACATTATAAATTGTTGATACGAGCAATAATTTACATGAGCTACTATATTAAAAGCATCATTAATTTAATACTTTACGGCCGAGGTAAGAAAATTTGTCATATAATCTCATCATCATCTTTACTTCCAACGAGTCCGAAAAAGCCTGGTTTACTTAAATCTTATTTAATTTTAATTTAGCGACTTCAAGAAGTTACTAGGTATCTACCAGACTAGCAAAAAAGTTTTTTTGCTATGGATCCATTGCTACGTCTCAGTCAAGTCACTTTACTATTCGTTTTGATATTTTGTCAATGGACGTATGCAGCAGTCAATATTGATGCGTGGGGCTCGACTAATATTGATGCAAAGAAAACAACAACTGCTTGGACAGTAAATAATTTCAGTTCGTATGACATGCATGATAACAATTCTCTAATGTCACCTAGTTTTTCCGTCAGTGATGAAAAAGTTATTGATTTGTCAGTAACACTAACGCCGAAAGATAGTTCCTTGGAGATATTTGTTGAAATCAACGTTAGAACCACGACTGATAAAATTGTCGTCAAAGTTTCTCTACTCAACAGAAATAATAAATTATACTATTTATCACCCTCTCATTCTTTGCATTCAACGGATGGGCCTAGGGTTCTTACGACGATGAATTCTGTTGATTCGCTGGTTCTACGTAAAGAACGTTATAATCTGTTGTCTGGAGATAAACTAACTATTGTCGTTGAAGTTTGGCACACAATCGAGTACACGGTGTATACTCCTGACAACTGTATGTCCAAGAGACGGATTAACATGAACCATCTCAATAGTCTCAGTACCGATAGTTTGAAAAGTCTGGTAGAACCAGAGCAGTACTCCTCCTTCAATTTTAAAGTTATGAAAGGGCTCAATGGGTCCGAAATGTTTACAGTTAACCCATACGTATTGACGTTGATAAGCGAGGTATTTTTATCAAAAGTATCACGATCATTAATGGAATCAAAATTTACTTTGAACATACTCGATATGTCACCCGATACATTTAGAGAACTATTGCACTATGCTTATACTGGAAAAGTAGATAATATCGAAACAGTAGCAGGCAGGTTGAAGATAGCAGCTGAGACGTACAAAATACCTCATTTGCAAGATATTTGTGAAGAAGCTTTGTGTCGCATGGCATCATTGGAAATGAATAATTTGGCACATTGAAAATTAATTATTCAACTTCCATGCTTATAATGTATTACAGGCTTAAAATTTGTCTTGTAAAATATAAATGAATTCATTAAAAAACCCGTATGGGAAATTTGTGAAAATATAGTTCGAATAAATAGTAAGTATAAGTATAGTCCCCAGAAATTTTTCAAAAAAATCGATTTTCCGAAATCGATTAAATAAAAATGATAGTTCTTAGGAAATTTTATGATCTTCACGATTTTCTGCCCCAAAATATGTTAAAACAATGTTTGTTAGCGAAAAAATCACTTTAAAAAAAAACGATTTGCCGAAATTAATAAAATCTAAATACAAAGAAAACGAATCGATGGAGTTGAACTTTTTTATTTTAGCAATGATGGGTATCCAAAAATGCAAAAAACTTAAAGATTATCTATCGTTAAATATCCTGAAACAACGATAAAAATCAGTCAAAGAAATCCTGACATATGACCGATTATATGCATTCCCTATTTACACCTACGCACACACAGCGACTAAATTTTTTTCATTCCATCTTAATACGTTTTTTTGTGTGTAATTTAATGATATTTCAGAATTTCTATCGTGAAATATACTAAAACAACGATGAATATCATTAAAATCTATTTTTCAGGAAAAATTGAGTTGCAAAAATAATAAAATCAAAATTTAAAAAAAAAAATTGAATAGATCGAAATTTTTTTTCAAGAAGTAATTTATATTTAAAAAAAAAAAAATCGGCATTATTGAAATCAGCCAAAGAAATTCTGAGATATGACTGTTTATATACATTCGCTATTTACACCCACGCACACCCAACTACTAAATTTTTTTCATTTTAACTGTACGTTTTTTTGTGTAAAATTTAATGATCTTTCAGAATTCCTATCGTAAAATATCCTAAAATAACAGGAAATAACTTTAACATCAACTTAACCGAAATAATCGATTATGAAAAATCGATAAAATCCACATAAAAAAAATATACAGCAAAACTCAAATTTTATTTTTCAGCGGTGATAGGAATACAAAAAAAAAAAGCCCTATTGGATAAAAATCGGCCAAATAAATTCTGGGATATGACTGATTATATACATTCCCTGTTGACACCCACGCACACCCATCTACTAAATTTTTTTATTTTTAACTAAATACGTTTTTTTGTCAAAATTCAATGATCTTTCAGAATTCTCATTGTAAAATAGCCTAAAATAACAATAAATTGCTTAAAAATTGACTTTTCAGAAAAAATCGATTTTGAAAAATCGATAAAATTGAAATAAAAAAAAATACACAGCAAAATCCAAATTTTTTTTTTCAGCGGTGATGGAAATCCAGAAAATAAAAAAAAAAGGAATCCTATGATGCAACTGATTACATACATACGCACAACCACTCACACCCACATCCACACACACACATGGAGAGAGAGACGGACATTTTCCAAAAATGATGTATTTTGATTATAAACTTCATAAACCATGTTTATAACATGTCTTTTCGAAATGTGATTTTTCGTCCATAGCAAAGCTTCCTCTACGAGGAAGCCAAAGAATTTAGTAGCTGGGTGTGCGTGGGTGTGAAGAGGGAATGTATATAATCAAACATATAGAATTTTTTCAATCGATTTGAATAATCCCGGGAATATTTTGTTTCTTTTCGAATACAGATTACTTCTGGAAAAAAATTTCGATTTATTAGATACTTTTTTATTTTATTTTGATTTTCATGATTTTCGAAACTCGATTTTTCAAGAAAACAGATTTTTTTCTTTCGATTTTACCGATTTTGGAAAATCAATTTTTTTGAAAGAATAGATTTTTTCGCTATTGTACGTTGTTTTAGAATATTTTGTGGCAGAGAATCTTGAAAGTCATGAAAACTCTCAAAAAATAACGTTTTTGGATGAAGAAAAAAATAAAATCGATGAGAATGTGTGTACAAATTAAGTAGAACATTTGAATGTGGAAGCTTTGTGCCAATTGATTGGCAGCGGTTTTTTTAGGTGATTCAATCTTCTTCAAAAACGTAATAGATACATGCACCATAGCAAAGATATCACGAAAAACCGAAATAAAATACAATTTTTTTCTGGAATTGTTAATTAAAAAGTGAAGTGGACGCAGTTAACTTGAGTAAAATTGGGGTACTATATAGTAAGCACTTTAATTAACGTATTTTTGCAGATAAACTTGTCGGAGATGACATGTGCCATTTTTCACATTTTTTCTGCCCCGATATCTAGGCTAATTTTTCCTACCCAGGGCGTAGCAAGCTCTTGAAAATGCCCGAGGTTGGAAAAGTATACTTCTTAGCGTCATATGCTATTTTCATTTGGGTTATTGTACATACTTTTTTCCATATATTTATGAATTCTAAGTACAAGTATTTTAATTAACATATTAATTTCTTTTTGATAACGCAAACTATTTATTAAACGACGAATAATATTATCAAATTGATTGTACAAAAAATGAAAACTTTGATTATTTTATCATAATTTGTTTTTATTAAAGCACCAGTTATTTTAAATAGGTTTGCGGTCATTATCGTTCAATCAATATCATTTTTAGGTTGTCCATAGCAAGGCCACAATAAAATATAATCCAGCTAAACGAATGACACTGATTATAATTTTCCGTGAACAAATCATCAACTATGCACATATTAGACATATTTTTATGGCCCTGCTTTCAAGTCTTCACTTGAGTTAAATGTAGTGTGTGAGTCATGTGCGGTATCCTACAGATATTAAAAATGCATCATTCATTATTTTAAATAATTGTAAGCTCAAAGTCATTTTGAGCGTACTTAGTAGATTTGTTATGTAAAGTATCAGCTTCCAGACTTAATATTTATATTTAGCAATTGTTTTTAATGGATCAAAATATATTTGAACCCAAAATTATCACAAGGACAAATCATTTTGAGCATATCAAGTCATGAAGTATTAGCCTTCTGACTTATTATTCATAGGTAGTAGTTTTTACTAATTCATAAAACAGGCATTTTCACCTACATTATCACTCACACAGCTAAATATAATGGACTTACTAATAAACGTATACTGATAAGTTTCTCCCATTAAAAATTGTTTAGTTTTTAACATTTTAATACCAATTCAGCTGTTCGTACATCCATTACAGCTGATGATTGTACATTTTACAGCACCATTTTGATTATTTTATTCCAATAATTCCTATCCACTACGTCAGTTAGAATAATTATCGTTGCTGATATGTATGATTGTATATTATACATAATTATTTGTATTCCCCAACAAACCATACCGAATTTTTCTAGAACAAATATAATTTAATTTTTATCACTTCCTCGAAGTGAAAGTCACTGTTAAAGAAGCTATTATGATCTCATTTTCTTTAACAATCATGCCCCTCTCTTAGCTTTTGTTCTTTGTCCTTCTAGTATTTAAACGAGCAATCATTGGTCCCATTTCATTTAACGTTGTATAAGGTTTTACTGTCATTCTCTCCCAAAGTGTATAGCGAGAAGTTACACATTATAAATTGTTGATACGATCAATAAATTACATAAGCTATTATATTAAGAACATCATTAATTTTATATTTGACTACTAAGGTGAGACATGTCATATTATCTCGGTATCATATCCATTTTTCCGATGAGACCGAAAATATACCTAAATCTTATTCATTTTTAATTTAGCGACTTTAAAAAGTTACGAGATATCTATCTACCAGACTAGCAAAGACTTTTTCGCTATGCATTCATTGCTACGTCTCAGTCAAGTCACTTTACTATTTGTTTCGCTATTTTGTCAATGGACGTATGCAGCAGTCAATATTGATGCGTGGGGCTCGACTAATATTAATGCAAAGAAAACGACAACGGCATGGACAGTGAATAACTTCAGTTTGCATGATGTGCATGATGGAGATTCTCTGATGTCACCTAGTTTCTCCACCATTGATCAAAAAGTTATCGATTGGACTATAATTTTAAAACCGAAAAAATATTTCTTAGAAATACTTCTTGCAATCGACGTTAAAAAGATGATCGATAAAATTGTTGTCCAAGTCTCGCTACTAGACAGAAATAATGAAGTATACCCATTGTCGCCTACTCATTTTTTGTATGTAACGAATGGGCCTGATATTTTTACAAAGATGAATTCTGTCAATTCGTTGTTTCTACGTAAAGAACGATATAATATGTTGCCTGAGGACAAACTGACTATTGTCGTTGAAGTTTCACACACAATTGAGCACACGGTGTATACTCCTGACAACTGTATGTCCAAGAGATGGATTAACGTGAGCAATCCTAGTAATTTTATTTTGAAAAACCTGGTAGAAACAAATCAATTCTCCTTCTTTAACTTTAAAGTTATGAAAGGCCACGGAAAATACAAAATATTCAGAGTCAACCCGTACGTAATAATGTCGATAAGCGAGGTATTTTTGTCGAGAGTATCACGATCATTAATGGAATCAAATCATACTTTGAAAATTTTTGACATGACACCTCATACGTTTAGAGAACTTTTGTACTATGCTTACACTAAAAAAGTAGATAATATTGAAATGGTAGCAGAAAAGTTGAAGACAGCAGCTAAGACATACAAAATACCTTATTTGCAAAATATTTGTGAAAAAGCTTTGTGTCGTATAAAACCACCGAAAATGAGTAATTTGTTATATTAAAAATTAATTAATCAACTTCCATGCTTATAGTGTATTCCAGTCTTTCAATTTAAATTAAAATTTTAAAGCAACGTCTTAGTAAGTAAAATGTTCATGAATGCATTAACAAACCTGTATTGGAAATTTGTAAAAATATTGTCCAAATAAATAGTAAGAAGATGTTGTACAAATCAAAATTGTTTATTTTATTACGCTTCTTAGATGGATTGTACATTAGTAGGAGCCTAAAAACGTAAATCTTTTCAGAATTTCATAAGCTTTTATTTGATTACTCGTTTATTGATTTCCTATTTTTTATTTCGCAGCTACCTAAGAAATAAAGCGAAGTAAATGTCAATTCATGTCGATACTACATCTGCGAGTTACTAGGTCAGCGGAGGAAATCAATGATTGCAAATTTTTCCCCCTTTACAAATATGTAACGGAAGTGAATTTTGAATTCAATAAACAAAAAATAAATCAAATTTGTCACCGGATTCGAATTTGTGTCCTCGTGCATTCAAGCCGAGTACCGTATCGACTCAATCACGAGCTACCTCTATGAGATATCATCACTTCTTCCTATATTGTTGCTCGAAACTTACTTTTAATTTAAATATTTATCTATTGTTTATTAATAAATTTGTTCAAAAATTTGTTTATTTACATTAATAAACTATTCAACAATTAATTTAATAATTTTTTTTTAACTTTGAAAAAATAGATTCCAGTTGCAGTTTTTCTATATGTTAATTAATATTACTTTCATTTTATCAATTTGTTAATTTAGAGTTAAATGAATAATTACTTAATGAATAATTAGAATTATTCACTCAATTTTGACATTCTTTTCAAAATTTGTTTTAACAGAGTTTTACACTATTATAATCTTTTTTTCATCATTGGTTTATTAATAAGAGGTTCTATGGATGAATCATTTGATTTTCATTGCGTCTTATTCTTCCAAATTTTTTTTACTGGCGAATAAGATGATTTTTGAGTTACAATACATTTAAGCGGTACTACTGGAGGTTAAGTATTCTAGTTTGACGCAACATAAGTGCTTATAATTAGCATTTATTAAGTATTAAAATATTTTTTGAAACTACACCCAAATTATAAAATATCTTTATTCCAACGATAATTGCATCACGTTCGATACATCGCTGTGGGTTATTTAAATATCTTTTTATAAAAGGTACATGGCCGATTTCACCGAAACTGGCTCGAAATTCTTTCAAAAATGGTTTTAAAAACTGTATTTGGGTATATAAGCTCCGTGTTCGTGCAGCAGAGAGTTAAAAGTGAAAAAACCGAAAAGCGACAGCAGACGGAAAGGACATTTAACCCTATTTTTCGGAAATTTCATTCCAAAAACGCCTTTGAATGTTGTTTTTAATAAACAATGCAGAATAAGCGCCACTTTTGAAATAAATTTCGATCTTGAGATTTGTACAATTCATCCCAGTACGCGCGTAAGAGCTGGGATCATCACCGAATAAATTACGGCGGAATCAGCCACATCCACATATCTAGCAGAGAAATCAGTCACATCTGCATATATTGTCTGCTAAAGAAGTATAACTTCGTACTTGGGCGCCCAAGCACCCACTGTTTTGTTTGCTGAATATTTCGATCTGAAATTTTGTAGGGATATAGTGGAGAGGTAATGGAACAATACTGCGTGTAAAATTTGTGAGTTTTCAAAAATTTGTAACAGCGTTTCGTTGATTAAAGTGATGATTTTTCATATATTTAGACATTATCTTTTTCTGGATAAACTGAGACACTCATTGAGTTTTGACGAAAACTGCGAGGTACTATATGACCTATGTAGTACATAATAATTTTGTGGTTATGAGTTATTAACAATTATGAGAATACCAGAGAAATTAACAGTACAGTTCACTTCGCAGCCGTATGCCCCCTACTAGATACAGCACCATGCGCTGGAGCAACCTTAATTCAATCATCCAAATCATTAACTAATTTTTGAAAAATTTCCCTCCAATTCCATCCTCTCCTGCCGCTTATCCGTTTTTCATTTGCCTAAGTCTTTCTCTAATTCAATCATCAATATATCCTTGTAAAAGTCCTCCCAGACTACACTGTTGTTTTCTGCACTCCTTCTTTCGCTTTCGTGTAACTTGCATGATTATATCCCCCCAATAAATTTTCAAAATTATTCTCCCATGCATTTTTATTTATTTCCATCTCTCTTTTTTTTCTTTGGTTTGAATTTCCCGATCGCTTTCCAAAACTCATGAATTTTTGCTCTTCGCTCTTTTTCTATTTCTACTTTTCTGATAATTCCTTTTAATCGTTTTTATCAGCCTTTAATTTTATTTGTGTACTCTCTCTTTTATTTTTTAATTATTTTTTAAAATATTTTTTTATCTTTCCTACCTCGGGCACATTTGCAACCCTGGTACACCGTCGGTAGGAAAACCAGCGTTTGCCACTCATGCGCTTGCGAAGCAACACCCGAGGGGCTGTCGGCACCTCCCTGGTCGGATGCACATGAGTGGCGAACGCTGGTTTTCCTACCGAGGGTGTACCAGGATTGCAAAAGTGCCCGAGGTAAGAAAACATACAAAAAGCCCGCCCTTCGGGCGTGATTTTTTCATTTTGCGCCCATGGTACAAAATGTACTATTTTAGTTCTTCGAATAATATTGTACTCAACAAATACATAAAAAATCCTTACATACAATTCAATATTAGAAAAAAAAAAGTTTTTAAAAGTAGCGGTGAGTCAGAGTTTAAAAAAGCCTTGGGCCTAATATTTAGTATCAATTTTATTATTTAGTGATTGTGTTGTACACTTTAACCTTCCAACAATCATTCTGGTTGATAAGCACAACATTCTCAAAGTAAATATTTTTTGCAGCGTATATTATTTAAAATAGGGGTAACTTCTCTAATACTTAGCATTTATTTTTATTCGGTTTATTGACGATATTTTTATCTATACTTTTATGAACTTGAGTACTTATGTCAGTAAATTAATTCATCTCAGATAACACAAATTATTTTTTAATCCAAAGATAATTGTATCAAATTCTTGTAAAGAAAATGAAATTTTTTCTTTTTTTATCTTAATTTGTTTTCATTAGAGCAGTAATTATTCCAAATAGGTATGCAGTCATCATCGTTTAATCAATATCAGCTTTATGCGATGAATAGCAAGCCCACAATAATATATATTTCTAGCTAAACGAATTACACTGATAAGAATTGTCCGTGAAACAATTATTACTTATTTACATACTAGGATATATTTTTACAGGACGATGTTTGCATGTATACACTATAGTGTTAAACATGTTCGGTACATATGGTAAAAACATGCATCATACATTACTTTCAATACATGTAAGCTCAAAATAATTTTGAGCGAACTTAGTAGATTTGTTATATGAAGTATCGGCTACCTGACTTATTATTTATGCATAGCAATTGTTTCTTATAGATAAAAACCCAGTTTAAACCAAAATGATATCCTGCAGATATTAAAAATGCATCATACATTTTTTCAAATAATTGTAAGCTCAAAGTCATTTTGAGCGTACTTAGTAGATTTGTTATGTAAAGTATCAGCTTCCAGACTTAATATTTATATTTATTAATTGTTTTTAATGGATAAAAATCTATTTGAACCCAAAATTATCACAAGGACAAATCATTTTGAGCATACCAAGTCATGAAGTATTATTCATAAGTAGTAGTTTTTACTAATTTATAAAAAAGGCATTTTTACCTGCATAATCACTGAAACAGCTAAATATAATGGACTTGATTATGAAGCTAGCCGAAGTAACAGTTCCATGGGTAATCACGTTTGGCACTAATAAACGTTTAATACGACGACACTAATAAACGTATACTGATAAGTTTCTCCCATTAAAA
>JAPYYV010007012.1:0-21598 GCA_030522625.1 Copidosoma aretas | reverse complement strand
ATGAAAAAGTGAAAATATTAGTCTGTATTACAAAATAACTTATTAAATTTTGAAAAACAAAAAGATGTTGGTAGACGTAAAGGTTACATTAAATAAATTTAATATTATAAGATATAATAAAAATAAAAAGAATATAGTAAAAAAAAATAAGCATCAGTATGAATGTTATCAGTTGCAATGTGCGCAGGAGGACGAAGCCCCACTAGTATATATATATATATATATATATATATATATATACCTGTATGAATGTATATTAATCATAGTACCTGAATTGAGTATTTAGAGTCCTGCAGGAAATCATCATAATATTTAAAATCATTATGCGGCACTGATCCGTAAAAATGTGTTTAATTACATATGTTTGTGTATATATATATATATATAACGACTTACATGTTGTATATTTAAAGGTTTGCATATATGTAAGATTTGGTAGGTGTCGATAAATTTTCAAGTAACCAGCCAATATTCGATTAATTTTACGTCATTACATATATTAGAATGTATATATGTATATATATATATTATACGTATTTGCATACATAAATACATATGTATACATGTCCGTGTATTTTCTTATTAGTTTTCAAGTATGACTATATTATAATACACCTTTAAATTAATTGTAAGAGTTGTTCTAACTTGAGTTAACATATTATAGTTTAACAAAATATGAAATTTCAAATTTTTCGATGAAAAGCTCAACATATATATATATATATATATATATATGTATAGATACACATCTAAGGGACTTAGATCCTTGTAAAGAATCATCTTAGGAGTAAAATAAGCCCAAAAACGTAACTGTAGAGTGAAAATTCGCGTAACCCAAAATTTTTATAATTCTCTTTTGTTTGGGACCACTGTGCGGCGGCCAGGTACCTTTATAAGAACCAGGCACTTTCGAAATTATCGTAAAGTCGAGCCATATAATTTTTGAGCGCGTAAAAGAAGAATGTAAAAATTTACAATCAGGATGGGTACCTCTCTGCAAGAATCAGAAGAAAGCATTTCATCCGGCAACCTTATTGCGAAGAACGATAACGGTAAAGTATACGCCAAATGCATTAATATTATAGATGGACCTATGAAAATAATCGTATCTTAAGTAGACTTGTTGGAGTGTGAGATCATTTGTGGGACAGGGCCATATAGCGTCGATGGTGACGACGGAAAAGGCCTACAGGAAGCAATGATAAGAATTTTTAGCGCAAGAAATACTGATGAAAAACAAAACATAGATGAAAAATTAAATACAAACAACAACGAATTAGTTGTAACCAATAAAGAAAAAAAAATTTTAAAAATATTAAAATCAGCACGCACGTCAGAATGCAACGAAAAAGAACTACAACACGTGCACAAACTAATAAAATTTAACCCTTGGATGTTCGACCTCGACGGAGAACCTTTAGTAGCAACCAGCGTCTTAAAACACAAGATACCTACAACGACACGGGAGAATTCATAAAGCGTCTGATGCATTGTCGCGCAATCTGATCCTGAAAGAGGGAGATAAAAACCCCGAGTTACCGCGCAGGGAATTATACGAACCCGCGGAATAACAGGATTCAGAGGGATTTGGTGACACAAACGCTCCACCGGTGAGTGTATACAAAATCCGCACAAGACGGGAGAAAAATATAATAAGACAGGACAGGAATGATTAAATAGAAATTCGCAATTTAGCCAAGTCAGACAACAAGGTAAGGAAAAGAATCTCCGGGGAAATAACAATTCAAGCGAATATATGCCAAGCAATTACAGTGACGCGAACTCGGAGTCAGAAAAGCCAGAGACAGAATCACCAAGAAATAAAAAACTAAGAGTAGACGAAGCAACAAAAAAAGACAGATGGACCACGTAAACTCTTAACACAAACTGCAAATGAAAAGGAGAATGGGGGAATACAGCCAATTGCGGCGAGCGACAGTGACGAAGAAATTCTATCGCAAGGACCAATTAATGAAAAACTTGCATACATGCGGAAAGAAAAAAGTATGTGAATAAAATTGAAAACACATGTTTACCTTTCGTCAAAAGGGATGATAAACAAAATTTACAACGTAAGACTCGCAAATGCCAGCTAAATGGACTACATAGAAAATTGACATATTTTCTAAAACACGTGAACTAGAGGATAAGTCGAAGGAAATAATAACAGCAAACATCAACACACCATCTCGCGAAGAAGAGGTGCCAAGAGATAAACAAGGGGCAATAACGTACTGAGGATGCATGGCAGAAGCAGAGGAGAAAGGAAGTGAGCGAAAAAAAGCAGTAAATATGTGTAGGGGTGACCAAACCGAACGATATCATCGAGAAAGTAAAACTTAAAGAGAGAAAACCATATGCGTGTGATGAAGACGAAACTCCGAGCGAATGGAGACATCAATCAGAGATATCGAGTACAAGCGCAGCCGAACCGTGTCGATTATAGACGAATCGACGCGCATGGAGCGAACCGTTTAACACTAGAACAGACAACAAGAGAAATGACGCACACAATATATCACAATGCGTACAGACACAAGAACGCCTAAAGAGAGGTCCAAGTCTAAACGGAAAAATTGACGCGATGCTCAATGACTTCATTAATAATTTTCAAACAAAGGTTCATCTGGACATAAAAAGCCAATATTTTAGGGGCCAGGTAGGAATTAGAATTGATGCGTGGGAAACTGATAGTACCACAGATAGGAAATAAAACAAACACCCACAGAATACAGTCAATGACCCGCTGTCAACTAATCATTCAAATAATGAAACCGACTTAGGTAGCGAAGTTGACTCAAATGCTGATAATAATACCCTACAAACAGAACCAATGGAAAATCATAAACAAATAAGAAAAGATACACCGCAGAATAAATGAAATAAGAGAGATCTTGAGACTCGAAAATGCGGACTCTACTACGCGGAGCCTCACGAAATTTGTTTGCTAACGGACGTCCTTCATAACAGAACCTGTCTTTTTTATTGTTTAATCCTTCTTAATGGCTTAATACTCTTAACGACAAAACTAAGAAGCGCCCTTCGTAAATCTAAATGGATGCGTGAAAGTAGCGTAACAATGGAAACAGAAGACATCCTCCAAAGCGATAACGCCTTCGGTGACAGGGAATGCGCTTTGATATATTCCTTAAAGTATAATTAAAATATATGTATCTTTTCTCAAGGGGCCCCGGTTAAGATTATTTATTCACATTTTATAAGAAATAAGGGCGGAAAATTTATATATATAGATTTAGAAAATCAACACTACCATGCCCTAATAAAGAAAAACCATAACAACAAAAGAAGCCTAACTACAGCAGAAGCTTAGTGCTCGAGCCAGAGGAGCACCCGTCGAGATGAAAATAATTCAGACAAAATTCGGATGATGAGAAGATAGACGAGGTAGGGAAGATTGAAAAAGATAGCGGAGGAAGCGACATTGGGGAGAAAACACATGAGGAACACAGGTTACCAGAACCTGAACCCCCACTTCTACTGAAGCCTCCATCAGCACACAACTCGCAGGGCTCGTCCGATTCATTGCCAGAGAGCGACAGAGAGTAAGACAATGACCTAAATATTGCCGTCGTAGAATTGGGGAGCCAAGCAGAAAGTAACATCAGAAATAACTCAATAAATTCCAGCACTCTAGCGAAATACAGAGTATGTAGAACAAGGCTTCTTTAGAAACTACCACCATGGGCACCGAAAGAAAATGAGGACCCACCACCATTTTAAAAAGTTAAAAAAGTTACGGATCACCCATTCAGATATTTGGAAAATTTAACTTTTTGCTCAATAACGGATAGCGTCCCTGATGCCGAGACCATTGACGCACTCTATAAAAGTGCCTGTATAAACCCATTGGTCTTAAACAATGAAACTAAAGTGGTCAGAAAAGCAATTTTATTAAAAGTCAGAAAAGTACACGTGATACGTATATACTTGAAAAAACACTTTGACGATACTGCACTGAAATCTGACACAAAAAACTTTTTAGTGTTTTTGAAAGCACTAGTAAGGGTGTAGGCTCGCTGCACACAACGTTAAAAAGAGGGTCAAATGCTTCTTGTCAAGGTTCCTGCCACTTAAATTCCGTGTCATTACGTAAAAGTTTCGAAATCGGTCGTGCTATTTTCGTGTAATTTTTTATAAAACGTCGGAAATACCCCGTGATACCTAAAAATTGTTTAATTTTCTTTGCGTTTGTTGGTCTTGGATAGTTTTTTACGGACATAATTTTTTCGGGATTTGTTGAATTTGTCCGTTGCTGACTATGTGGCCTAATATTTTCGCTTATTTTTTGTCAATCTGACATTTTTTCGGTTCTATTGCTAGGTTGTTATCTTCCAAACGTTTAAATAATCTTTTAAATCGTTTTCCGTGTTCTTCAAATATTGCTGCAAAGAGCATTGTCGTCTATGTATGCTTTTATTTCAGTGCAGTCCATTGGCATACGTTTGTATTGGTAGTGGCCATCTGGTCCGGAAAATGCTGTCTTATGAGCGTCTTTTTTATCTATTTTTATTTGAAAGAATCCCATTTTTAAGTCCATTACAGTTATATAGTATTTTGAGAAAACTATCAGAGAATAGCTCTCAAAATATTGTTTTCACGGCCCTTGGACGTGCAAAAAAATAAGTTATATCTAACATAATTTATATTTTATACACATAATAATTAAACAAGTAAATGAAAACGGAAATGAAATTTTTTTTATACCTAGGAAATGATAAATTTATAACAATAAAAAAATATAACAACAAACATATAAACGAATAAGCAGAAGAAACTTCAAATCCAGATTAAAATGTACAATAAACAAACATTAAATTGCTCGCTGCCCCGGACGGCCCACGTGAAAATAAAGAAAAATATATATACTCACCTAGTTAAGAAGGAAATTGTAAAACTTCCTACTATCCTTCGTCCGGCAGAAATATACACTACAATGATTGGAAAAAATATATATACGAGCCGCCCACTCACGTCACTGACTAACGGTATCGACGACCTCGAAGTTCTCACCCCAGGTCATTTTCTCATTGGGGGTCCTCTCAATTCCCTCGTCGATCCAGGGCCGACGACGGACTCTCTTGATCGACTCACGCATTGACAACTCGTTCGTGGTTTCAAGGTCAATTCTGGTCGCGTTGGAGCTGAGAGTATCTGAATACTCTCCAGCAGCGATTGAAATAGACCATCCCGAAGCGCAACTTTTAAGTAAATGATGTCGTCATCATCTCGGACCCAACACTTGTTCTGCTAAATGGAAATTGGCCGATCGGACGTGTCACGACTGTTCACACTGGCTCCGATGGATTGGTTCATGCAGCCACCATAAAGACTCGTGCAGGAGACTACACGCGGCCTATCACGAGGCTGACCTTATTTCCCGTGACTCCTGAGGCCCCATCGACTCCCACGTCTGGAAGCTCTAACAGTGTAATCGAGCCGTCGTCGGCAGGCGGCATCTAATTACGTTCTAGCAACGAGGCGGGCGGATTGTTTGTTCTGTTTGAACTTGGCACCCGTACTACTCAGAGCTTCGCCAAGTTGGGGGTGCGGCTCCGCGGCAGCACCTACTTGACTCGCGGCGACTTCAACGCGCTCTCTCGCCGACTGTAATTGGCATCGCTCCTCGTATACATATATACGTATTACATCAGAGTGAAAGAATCACGGGCGTGGCTTCGTCTAAGTACGAAAGTGCGCTCACACATTAGTAAAAAAAAAAACTATGTAATTTTAAGTCATTTTTTGCTTCTCTTACCGTAACTATTAGCAGCTGTAAAATGTGGCAAAAAAGGATGTGGAAGAGAGAAAAATAAAGACGGTTTCGATTTTTTTTTTCCATTTATTTGAAAAACAAAAGTGAATTTATAAAAAAAAAAAAACACTTATTTAGGGCGGGAGACTCGCCTTCCCTTCCCCATAACAATAATAAGTTTAAATACAGATAAAAGTAATATAATACTATTAAATATGTAATAATAATTTGATAAATATGTCAACTCATTCCATGTATTGCATATCCATGATCGATATCCAAGAAAAATTTTTATGTTTATTTTAGTTGTCTAAGTGTGTAGTCATGTATGTGTCAAAGAGTACTTGGACAACACCTCTAAAAATTTTCAGAGTGGGAAAATATGAAATGCGTGAATGACAAGCAAATAAAGACGTTGGCGTGGGGTCAGCTGCGTGGCGCATGCTGTTACCGCTCGCGCCGCTGTGTGGCACTTCGTAGTTATCAGTAAGTCTACCGTTTGTACTATAACTATATAGTTGTCGTTAAGCGTGTCTGATCCAATGCCAACATCTTCATTTGTTTGTCATTCATGCGTTTCTTGCTCTCCTACTCTCAAAATTCTTAGAGGTGTTGTCCGAGTGTTGCTCTTTTAAGGCGCATAAATTTTATTTTTCTAAACTGTGGCGAATTTCAGAGAAATGTCATGAACTTCTAAGTCATTTTTCACCACGAAAAAAGATTTTTAAGCCAAAAGTAATAGCACCATCATAAAGAGCATGTCAAAATGACTGTGTTTTTTTAGATTTTTCCCAGCCCGTACAAGCGAGTTGAACACTGCGTGATCACGCGAAAAATTTGCCGCGCGTGCGAGGTGGCCACTATCTCGCTAAACGTGCCTATATTTCCAAAAGATTTTGTATATTTTCACACATCATCTACCGGTTTTCTGGTAATTGTTTTATTTTCTCTCTTATGCATATATCTTCATTATCTTTTAATCATATATTTCTTACTAATCTTATTATTTCATTTTATATGTTTTTTCCTGTCTTTTACATAGCAATACCTGCTTTATAGTCTCTTTTTAATACAGAGCCAGCAGTCTCACATAAAACTTTTTTTCTTTCGTCCCTTCTACAGTCTGACATCTCAGTCTACACCATTGTACTTTCAAATCTGCTGCTAAGTGTGTCTTTTCCCAATATTTTTCTCTCTCCGGTTTTTTTTTCATCTCTTTATACTATATATGAATGTTATAGTTGTCAATAACAATCCAGTTTAATTTTTTTAAGCTAATTTTCCTAGGTTGTCCTCTTAGTAAGTCCTATCCTCTCCCGATACCGAACTTTTTCATATCCTCTTAATTTTTTCATCAATTATACGTGTGGCCACCATTTTGTCATCTTCTGAAATGGGCAATAGCTAAATTTTTGACGTATTTCTATTTTTGTATGCCAACCCTTTTAGTCTCCATTTCAGATGTATATGCTAATGTGTTTGCATTTAAACCCAACATTATTTTTGTAATTCTGCCTTTAACTTTTCTACTCTCGTTTTCTTTTTTATTCCCAAGTCTGCCATCCGTATAAGCAACCTTATTTTATCATTAAAACCAAGAGAAATAATCTTCGATTTAGACTGTTTACTTAAGCTCTTTTGCTCAAGCCCCAAAATGCGGTAACTGCTATTTGCATCCTACCTGTCGTTTTCTCCGTTCACGAGAAGAGTTTTTTTGTTCAGAACTACACTTCTAGGTCTTTAGACTTGTTTACAATTTCCAATACCTCCCTTTTTAATTCAAACAGATATTTTCCTATCCCTTCTCCTTTCCTAAACATTGAAATTTTCGTTTTTTTTTGGTGTTAACCTCCAGCCGATGTTTCATACGATATTTATCGAAGTCTTTCAGTATTTGTATTGTGTCTTCAGATGCTTCGTGCCTAATACAATATCATCAGCAAATTTGAGACAGTGGATTTTCAGTTTTTCTCCTGTGACCCTTCCTGTATTTTTCTAAATCTACGTATTGTCTATATCCTTTATAAATAAACTGCAGAGTACTGGACTTCATAAGAACCCTTGCCGTACTTCTCTTACTGTTTTAAATAAATTAGTTAGCCGTTGGCCCGAAATTACCTGTTTTTTAAAAAATAATAGATTTTTTTCAACATTTTTGACATTTTTATGCCTAGCCCTATTCTCTCTACTTTCACCCAGGAAATTTCTCTAGTAATTGTATTAAATACATTTTAGAGTCTACAAACATAGCATATAATTTATTGACCCCTTGAAACTATGCTTGGTCCGTATTTCTTATCAATATGCGTATTGAATCATGCGAATCGCTGGCTTTGTTGACTCAAGTGCTAAGAGGCGGTGGGGAAGGTTTCTGTGGACAAGTCACGCGGATGATGTTGTCGAGGCGGGCAAGAGAGAGAAAGGGAGATAGAGAAAGAGTGAATAAGAGGGAATGTTAGGACAGGATGTATGTATGAATTTGGGAAAAGTGTAGCGCAACTCTTTCTTACTCGCATCTGCTTGAATCCCCCTTTACTGCTCGAGACGCACGCCCCGTGGACGAAAAATAATCCATGCATGCCCGCGTTCTTAGCGACGTAGGTGTTTCTTGCAACGCTAGCCTACTCCAATCTTTGACACGGTCCTTCTGTACCTGCTTACTCGAATGTATTTATTTTTTTCATGATCATTGCACTTTAGTTTGTGATCGTAAGAATAGAGTTTTCGGACGGGTTGCTTAAATGATAACAAATATTTAAATTTGATACATATCGATGGCCACACAATAAGTAGATATGAGAGAAATTCTCTTGAAAAGTAGCTACCTTACGAAAAATAACACTGCCATTAGAATTCTCACGAATCGTAGCACCGCCGTCAATTCTCTTGCTATAAGTAGCACTGCCATCGCGTTTCTCACGATAAATAGCACTACCATCAGATTTGTCACAAGTAGAACCGCCATCAGATTTTTTATAGTAATTAGCACCACCTTCAGATTTCTTACTATAAGTAGCACTGCTAACATGATCCTAAACAGAAGTAGCACTTCCAAAGAAAAGAAATTGTGTTTTATCCTGTTGTTCGCCTGCGTGTGCCAGATTATTCGGATATAAAGTTTATTTTACTATGGGCTTAGAGTGACTTTAAAGAATGCCTCCTCATGATCAAAATTTTTATTCTCTGCCAGCACAATGATCAATGGGATAAAGTGATTTAACGGGTAGGTTACGCTTTATGTTTTTTCATCGACCAATACGGAGAAGATACTATTGAAATAGCAACGTTCAAGTTTCGTGATAATAAGTTCCAGTATAGTGTTATACTCAAATATTAAAGCGTTAAACAGTTAAAAAGACTTTTGCATAAACTATACGATTATCTGAAAATTATGAGAAGTATACATCTAGTTTATAGAATGCGGCATCTATACTCGATTTTTCGAACAGAATTTTTTTTAAGCGTGTGTGTGTGCGATTACATTGCATCCATCTATGCATACGCATTGACATTATGCCAAGCAACTTCTAGCCTCTGTTGAAATTCATACATGGGAGGATTTTATCAGTGCAAGTGTTAGACGTGTTCTTATGTAGCTAGATCGCCAGCGCGCTACACTTACGAGTCCCAGCTAGCAATCAAGGACGAAACAAATCCCATGCTTTTTCTCCTAACTTCCAAATTTTTTCTTTCCTACACTTCGCGCTTTTTATTAACGGAGGCACCAAGTATGAATTTCAATAGAGGCTTTAACTTGCTTGGTATGAAGTCAATGCGTATGCATGTGTGAGTGTAATGTGATTGTTATTTAAATTGCCTCTTGTCCATATTAATTAATGAAAAAATGCAAATTCTGACCTACACTTTGCATCACCTTGTCTCGTAAATCATTAGGCTGAACGAGAAAAAAGTTTTTAGTCAATTGATTAGCTCTCTTTTGAGTTATCCAACACCTACAATAACACAAAATTTACCCTCGGATAATCTGTCACAGGCAAGCGAAGAACAGGGTAAAACACAATGTCTTTGGTCAAGTGTTCTACCGGCTTTACTCCAATTACCACTTTTTAAAATCAACACTTGATATGAACAATGACAAACTTCCAAGCTGCACATTTAACATTATTATTTAGGCTCAAGAAAGTTCGTACTAGTAATAAATAAGACAACGTTGCTGTACCCGCTGTACGAGATGGCACATTTCTGAGTAGTAAGTTCTTTTTTTTTACAGTCAACTAACGCATTGACTCCTTTTAAGTCGGCCACTCGATTGATTATCTTACTATATTGAATTTTCAGAGCGTGAAAATTGATAAGTACTGTTTTGGAGAAAAAACGCAAATCTCTGGACTTTGTAGGCGCTGCCACGTTCTATTTTATTAATCTGTGGAAGAAGATTATTAGGAGTCCGCGATTAAGTTTAATCGTCATTTATTCATATTTTGATCGTATTGGAATGTATTCCGATCGTATTGGATCGTATTTTGATCGTTTTCGATCGCATTTTGTTTGTATTTTATTCTCATCTTAAATTATTTTATCATATTTAATCGTGTTTTCATCGTATTTAATCATATTTTCTCGAATTTTAGTCATATTTGATCGTATTTTCAACGTATTTGATAGTATTTTGATCGTATTTGATCGTATTCTGGTTGTATTAGTTCATGTTTTCAACGTATTAGATCGTATTTGATAGTATTTCTATCGTGGTTTATGGAATTTTAATTGTATTCGATCATTTTTTTGATTGCATGAGATCGTATTTAGATTCTATTTGATCGTAGATTGATTGTATTTTATCGTATATGATTATATTTGGATCGTATTCGATCGTATTTTGATCACATTTGATCATATTTCGATCATATTTTGATCGTATGTTGATCGAATTTCATCGTATAAGATCGTACTTTGATTCTATTTGATCGTAGATGAATTGTATCTTATCTTGTATAATTATATTTTGACCGTATTTGATCGTATTTTGATCGTATTCTATCGTATTTGATCGTATTTTAATCGCATTTTGATGGTTTTCTGACCGTATTTTGCCGTATGCGTCAGCAGTAACCGGCAATTTGAGTCAAGTGATCTGCCGCCTCTAGCATGTGTTGCGAATCTGGATATCGGCAGAGCCAAAGTAATTGGTGAAAATAGTATTCATAACCTCTTATATACGCTTGAACAGTGCATCCTATTCAATGGAAAGAGGGAGCTTCACGTTTACTTATACACCTAATATTAGTAGCACAGGCGTCGCTATATTTTGCGTTGTATAGACGCTGCCATGTTCTATTTCTATTATAAAATTTTAAAAGTAAGAGATCGCCTTGTACATGACAACGAAATTTATCTCAAAGATTATAGTAAAAGATTATAACGAAAATGTCTGTTAAACAAAACTGAGAGTTGTCCTAGTCGAGTGGTATTTAAGGATGATCAAGTTGTTTAATGCAGTGCTCATAGTTACATAAGTACATCTCTAAATGTCTCATTTATAACTTTTTTCTAATCTACTGAATAAAGAATAGAAAAATTATTAAGGTTTTTATTTTATTTTTACTGCACCCAAACCTTCCATGATTGTTTTACTAACGTTAAATTAAGTATTGGCAAATAATAAATAGTCATGTATAATAATACTCAATAGTATGTTAACTATTTATTATTTATTACACATAAATGTATTACAGAGCTTGGCAGTATATCAATTTTATTATGTATTTATACATTACAAGCTAATCTGGCAAACGCTGTTTTGTCATATAAATTATTTTTAGTAAATGTTTTGGTAGTCAAATAAAAATAACTAACTTATTGTAAGTTTGAACGGATGTGATATTTGACTGTATGAGGAATGGAGCGCTGTAAGCGATGACCGTCTATGAAAATAACAAAATACGGAACATTTATTTTTAAATTGATTTTAGCGTGGCCTTGATACTAAATGATTGTCATTGTGAATGCCAATCTAATAGGAAATTGAACCCGTTTGAACTCAATTGGCTCATTTGTGGGAATAATAGAGATTCATAGCAGTAATACATCTTCTCCTTTGAACTTGCCATTTAAATTGCTGGCTGCGACAACGTTTTTCATCAATTTTTAATGACTACTCGCGTGTTATTGCGCAGCCTTGTGGGTTCAAATTACGAAACAAATAACCGGAGATCCAACCTTTAGTTGTAAAAGGTGCGGTGCATCTGCTTGGCAAACCCAATGAGTTCAAAAACTCTGCTGGATAATTTACAACTTCGTTAGTATCGCAAACTGTGTCGATAGATTTGCATGACACCAAGTCCCCTGTCAACAACTATTGTTTCTTGAAATTCAAATTGTTGACGTCTAGATTTTTTGCTGCCAAAACTATTTCTGCCAGCCACTCATGATTCAAGTTTTGTGTGCGTATATTGGGAAATATGTGGTAAATGAGAGAATTTTGCGAATTTATGATTTTACAGAAATCGGTCGGCAATTTTATGTATCCAGTATTTTCATGTACAATTACTTTTCCATCGCCGACATCTAACAATTGTTTTGAGAGTGTTACAGCGGATCGATCTTGAAGCATTTGAACGCGTATATTCAGTTGCAACTGTTATTTTTTAACATTACGCAAGAGTAATGATCATTTTAAGCAAGCGTTGATCTCATCAGTGTAATTTGAACGTGGAATGACGCGAAGTGTTTGTCTAAAATCACCTGAAAAGAGTAACAGAGTGCCGCCAAGTAGTTTGTCGTTTTTTATGTCTTTTAATGTCCTGTTTAAAAATGAACAGTAAAACGCAACCTTCTGTTAGAGTCTAGCCCCAGGTACGACACATGGCGAAATGCGTCTTGTGGCGCCTGATCACCGCTGCACCGCACCCATTCTCAACGACCTGGCTCGTGGCTCGCGGCTTTGCAACATAAAGCAACACACGCATCTCCGAATTTTCTCTGCGCCCAGGCAAAAGCACACACAGGCTTGCCTTAACCATGGTGTCCATGGCACGGCATATTTCACACACTCTCACACAGAGTCCATCGTGTCTCATGCCGTTCACACATGTACACGCTAGAGCACACGTTCGCGTCACGTCGCGCCGATCAAACCAAAAACGCACGTGGAAAATTTGGAGATCCTATATAATACAACGCATCTGTTTCTTTCTTCCTTTCGTGCCATCACATCTCAACATCTTTTTTTCATACCGTTACCCCTTACAGTTCACTTTCACGTCGTAACTGGGTGGGGAGTACTGTAGCGGCTCAAATAGCCCGCATTCAAAGACGCACTTTTCGCTCCATCCGCCAGATGGCCAAGCTCCAGAGTCGCGTCCCGTCAAGCGACGAAAAACGGCTTTGGTTAATATATAAGTGCGATCATTATCATTCGATGCCGCACTACTCAGGTGTCTAAGGCAGGAAGCACGTCGTCAGTCTTACTGATGAGTCCAGGCGTGCTCCCGGGACGAAACACAATTTTATCTTTTTTTTCTATAGCACGTCAACCCAAGGACGCTATAACTATAATCTATAAATAAACTGTAAAAGTTCAATGTTTGTAAGCCATACTGCATTCATTTCAGGTAATAATTTTACAGGTTCTAGCACTGTGGACATTGACGATTGTTTTTTTTTTTTACCTTGGACACTGCGTCTGGATTATTTTGAATATTTACTGGTAGCTTAAATGCTGAATGAGCTGTTCTACCTCCATCCAATAAAGTTGCTGAAAAATATAACGCAACGGCCAATGCATTTCATTATTCGATCATATTTCGGCGAGAATTAGCGAAATGCGAAATGTTTTGCCAGTTCCATCTGGTGCATCCAAAAAAATGTATCCATCTTGTCCTGCCAAAACTGTGAGCATAAGGCGGTCGTAAAAGGTTTCTTTATTCCTCACTCAGTAGTAGGACATTGCGAGTAACAATCGCTGCCATTTCTACAGTATAATACTGCAGTTCATGATTCATTTCTGTGTTTATTTAATTAGATGCACTTCGATTTGACGTTAGCATACCGAAATGACAGTGGTAAATTGGCAATGACAGTGCAAAGATCATCGACAGGAATTAATGCTTGAGTGTACATAACATCGCTAAATGTTATCGTTAGATCGTTGCACCGTGTACGATGTCGATGCATTAAATCTTTGTGATTATACCACGACGTATCTGCTCTTGCTAGGAAACATGTAGTCAACACTATAGCAAATATATGACGAATTCGGATTACTGTACAGTTTAATACTGCTTCAGCAAGCATACAGTCCCACTAGTTGTCATCTTCCAGCAAGCCTAGTGCAAGGCATAAATATTTAAACATTGGATACTGTTATCCATTCACTGTACGTATATCTTGAAATGATAATGCGCCGGTGACATTAACCAACAACAGTCGGAAATAAAAACACTTAGTCTGCCTTGGATTGACTGTATATACTCGCCCCTAGGTGTTTGATTTGAATAAACCGGGTCATGCAATCCGGGCATCCATTTTTTTGTTTGAGCCCATGTGAAAGAAAGTGGTACTTCTGAATAGAGTAGTGTTCGTGCAATGGCACCAAAAGCATCCGAGTGATTACACAAACAAAAAAATTAGGTGAGTGTAGTTTTTGGTAGTTTTATTGCACGATCAATCGCTGTCACGATCGTGAAAAAACGCACTGGCCGTTTTCAAGATGGACGGCTGAATGAGTAACTGCTGGATCCTTTTATGAATTTGGAAACCAAAGATACGCTAAACAGCTTTATTTGAGCTGATGTACCGGCCGATCTGGCAGAGCGTTATTTGATTGTTGTTATTCACCAAAGGAGCATTCACATTTGTATTGTCAATACGAAATACAGCCATATCACACCATGGCTTTACCCAACGATTGTCAATGTCAATATCTGTGTTGTTGACATTTTTTGTAAATGATTGTCCGCCATCATCTGTATTTCTTCGACGATATATTGGAACACCGTCGACATGTATGATCGTATAAATAGTGAAATTTTTAGGGAAACTCTTTGTACATTTTACATTTGCCTTGCAAGGTGATAAACGATTCAGATCACCGCATGGGCCATAAATCATGTTTGTCGTAACAATATCAAACGGTAATTGATCAGTAGATGTATCTGGAATTTTCGCAGAAATTATACTATCGATTTTTTTAGGACTTATTATCTCGATTTACCACCCAAAATGTGTGCATGAAGTTATCCTCGTTTTTGCCATGCGATCGAATACATTTAGCAATGCGTGGAACCGAAAATGTTATTTTGTAATGAGACTTATTAAAGCCTTTAATTTTTGGTTTAAACACACGTGCTGTGATATTATGACGATGTATTGCATTTTGTCCTGGCAATAACAAAGATGTTATCTCCGGTTATTTGGGATTACATGTTAGTGTAATAAATACACACGGTCGTCCGTATTCGCGCATGAAAGTCAAAGCATCCTAGATATATTCTTGCATGTGACGTAGACGGCCTATGTACGATAATGGTAGAATGATAGAGTTACTAATTTCAGCAATGTCGGTGTTGCTTACAATAGCGTCTCGCAAGTGAATGTATTCTTACGCACGCAACTTATTTTAATTACATCGTAAGTATTGTACTCTTTTGCTTTTTATCTTCACGTACAAGTAGACCATGAATTGTTAGCAAAGCTCACGATACCGGAGAATACGTTGTCCTGACCGCATCCACTAATCAGACGATACTCGCAATAATACTTCGAGCTAACGTTCTTGTTTGTTTCTGCTCCTATAATAATATATTCATAAATATTAATTCAAAGACATCCAGTTACTCCGAAGCTTTCAAATTGGTTAGGGACTTTTCAACGGAATTATTTTTTGTTTTAGCGACAAATTTTTTTGCCAAAAGTAATGGCTTAAGTTACGACTTTTTTTACACTTTTCTGCATATTTAAAATATAAATTTTTTGTGATAAAATTCTGGAAAAAAATCAACAAATTTTTTTTTTTTAATTTTGGTGTTTCTTGTGTCTACATTAGTCATATAATTTTTCCTTTAAATCTGACGAAAATTTTGACAAAAGGTTCAGTTATAGCACTATTTTGTGCATCATAATATGCAAAAAAAAAATATGTTGATGCCTATTACATAAAAAGTAATCACGTTGGAAAGTCGCTAAAAAATTAAAACAATTAGGCGTTAATGGGTCAAGTTATGATGTTCATAATGAAGTTAGTTTCATAATGAATGAATTGCCGGTTACGGGATCTCGTTGTTTAATATCTATGCAATATCCCTCTAGTCCCTTCCAGAACATTAGTGGGTATTGGAGAGCGTCGTATAAACGGTGTGTATCAGCAATAAACTCAACATTATTATTTCTTCTTCGAATCACGATTTCTCATGTAGATGTACGCTCACCCACCATGATCCTAGCAATGTCATTAACAAAAGGTGCATTAAACCTTCAAATGTGCTCTCCAGCAGGTTTTCCATCAGGATTGATAACAATAGCGTGATTGTCACTTTGTAATTAGTGCATGTGTGATTTGAATAATTTCAAGAATTCATTGTGCTCATTCAATAAAGTGTCCAGCTCGCTGACAATGCATCTGGCAAAAGGTGAATCGAGGTTATTGTAGTTATAACGTGCATCCACGTGATTGGTAAGTGCGCTTTCAGAGTCCTCACCGCCCATGAAGTAAATTTGTAAAAATGTATGTGGTTCGTTTGGAATTGGCAGCAACGAGCCCACTTTGTGATAAACTTGACCTTTTATTTTGAATGTTGAATTAAATTGTTGATCATTTGACGCATTATTTTTAACTGTTTCTTTTACTCCGAACGATGTCATTTAGAAACATGAATGGAATATTCGAATTTACTTCTGGAACAGGTTAGAATCTGGATCTGTACCGTTAAGTAAAGCGATCAATGGTTCATGTGGTGTTTCAATTTCTGGAAGTTGCACTTTTCCTGACGTGCAACACACACCAGCTGGTACATTTTTGAATTTAAGAGTACTACAATAGGGAGATTCCTTGTCCATAGCACCAATCTCAACTTTCGAATGAGCGTAATATTTAATATCGGGCTCATACTTAAATGCTAGACGATTAAATAAATCGGATGTGAATGCTCGATGTACTTGTTGGCGTTCTTTGTCATTTGCTTCGTGTGTGTTAACTACGAATCGACGCACGTGTCTTTGTTCTAATCGTCTTTGTTCATTTTCTTTAGCTCGTCCCTCTTGTGATTTTGATTCACGCAATCGTGCCATATTTACACGCACAACTTCATGATTCTGCTCGATTTGTTCGTCTGTTCTTTGGGCTCTTATATTTCGCATGTCTGTAATTCTAGTCGTTCGATGGCGCAAATTGTACCCTTTACGTATTGTTGGCATTGTTCACTGTACAAAACACACAAATAGATCAAATTGAAGTATTATAGTATTGTATATAATAAATAAACTAATAAATAGGAAATAGTAACTAATAAATGTATGAAAATATTCTAGAATGATTTATACAGGGAACCCAATGGTTATTGTTGGCGGGAGCTCGTGACACATGTTAAATACTATTGATTTATAGAACATTACTTAATAAACTAAACGTGAGAACTATGGCAACATATCTTGAGTAAAATGGGAATAAATATTTATAGCACTGCCAATTGATGATACGTTGACTATGACAATATACTTAACATGAGAGTTGCACTGAGAAAGTAAAATGATAAGTATCAGCGTCACTGCTACGATCGACGCACAATCAATAATAATGGCTGAAAATGGTGAGGGAAAGCTTATTGTGCGAGAACGACAGTAAACCGGCTTTGTTCTCATCTCTACTCTTCGCAGTTTACTTGGTGAAAAGTGACACCTGTAGACGCCTGGCGGAAATAAGTGATCAAGTGGTAACTGATCAGTTATCTACCGCCGAGAGTAGAAAATGATTAAAGTACTAATATCGCTGTTAAAAAATAGGGGTTAACGGAAGAAGGGTAAAAATTTACAGTTGTTTGTATTTTTTACCTTTAAATTATAAAAAAATAAAAAAATTTGTAGACCACCTTTATTGCTTAGGGGTGTGAAAAATAGTTTCCGTCCTATCCTCAGACCTACTGAATATACATACAAAATTTCATAAGGTTCGGTCAAGCCATTTCGGAGGAGTTTTGTTGCAAACACTGTGACACGAGAATTTTAAATATTAGATGTATGTTCAGGTGTATTGAGTCCAACCAATTTATCTGTATCCATAGGACTACGATAGCACGGTGTTTTAGGCTGCAGTTATCATCGCTTGGACCATGGACGCGGGGAGCATGGAACGAAGTCTCTTGCCCCTCATATCGTCCCGCTCTCTCTCTCTCTCTCTCTCTCTCTCTCTCTCTCTCTCTCTCTCTCTCTCTCTCTCTCTCTCTCTCTCTCTCTCTCTCTCTCTTTTGCCTTACGGCCTCGGCCTAGGCATAATAAATCTGTTTTCAATTCAATTCAATTCAATTCTCTCTCTCTCTCTCTCTCTCTCTGTCTCAGCTCAACAGACCATTTCTACACTTTTATACAGAAACCTTTATTAATTATATATTAAATTTATAATAGGTGATAAAAAGCAATAAATAAACTCACAAAAGTAAATTAAATTCTACGATTTTTATACTAACTTATGAATGTTAAAGAAATTTAAAATAAATTTTTATGTTAGATCAAATTTGTAATAACTTTACATATTGAAAGGTTGGATAATTTTACTTTTATAAAGTTCAAGAATACCATCAATCGTTATATGACACTTATTTTTTGTTCGGGTATATTTAATTTCACGTTCCGACTTTCACACTTAATAAAAATAAGTTTTTTCCAACTTTTTCCGCTTGATTCAACTTAAAGTTTCATCTACAATCCCGTGAGTATATAGCTGTATTTGAGCCTCGTGCAATGCTCTACTCTTATATCTGATGTCTAGATCAAGCTTCTCAAATGTATACGTAACACTAGAGTTATACTTTTTACAATACTTCAATTATCGTCTATGTTATGCGTTAGTCTTTTGAACTGTATAACGCTTTCATATTTGAGTATAGCACTACCGTCGAACTCATCATCACAAAACTTTAACGTTGTTATTTCAATAGTTTCTTCTCCGTATTGATCGATAAAAACACGTAGAGCGTAACCTACCCTTTGAATCACTTTATCCCATAAATCGTTATGCTGACTGTGAGAAAATTTTTTGATTTGAAGTAGGCTTTCTTTAGAGTCATTGCACGCACATGGTGAAACAAACTCTATACCTGAATAATCTGGCACAAGCAGGTAAACAACGGGATCAAACATTGTGTTTGATAACGTGTTCCATCGGTTCCATTCTGATTTACACTTATTTTAACTGAACTTTGATACGAACAGTGTTAAACTTCTAAGTTGCATGTTCAACATGATTATTCGATAAAAGAAGTGGTGATTAAGACAAGGCTGCTGTACCTGCAGTAAGAAAAATAATTTTGAAGAATAAGAACACTTTATATGCACATGAACAAGCCTTTTAACTTAAAGTAATCGCTGCTCAATTTTTTTTTTGTTATTCAGAGTATATATAGCGGATGTGTGTATCAAGTGACTCGAGTCAATAGTGTGGATAGTGATCAACGGGCGATAGCTTGGAAATTCATGATTGTAGATTATTTTTATATCAACAGTTGGAGTATTCAATATGACCTAGCTTGATAGCTTTGACAGTAAAAAATAAATTGATCACTGCTAGAAAGGACTGCCGTGATTAATATCTTATAACCATTGAACGATCAACATGGGACCATACTCTAGTAAAACGCGTGATTCGGGGAGTAGCAAGACCAAGGATAATTAAGATCGCCAGATACCTGTCTTAGAGAAACATTTCGTGGCAACTCAACTAATAATCAGTGGATGTTATTATTTCAAAAATATTCTCTTTTATCATAAGAAAGATAGATAGGAAATAATTCAAAAGAAGGAAATCATCGTCTATTGTACAGGCGACTAATCTTTTTCGTATTTTTCAAGTTATTATGAATATATTGATGGCCCGGGCAAAAAGTAACACCTGCTCGAAAAATTTCCACGAAAACTAGTTACGACTCAGGCTTTTTACGAAAACTAGCGCTGCAGTTTGATTTCTCTCAAAGTGTAGCGCTGCAGTTGAAATTTTCTCTCGAAATTTAACATCGATGTCAGATTTCACTCGATAAATATCACCACAATGAGATTTTTCTAGAAGTATAAAACCGTTATAAGATTTCTTACGGTAATAAACACTTTCTGTATATGTTTTGCGAAAAATAGCACGTAGCAGTATTTTGCCCGCTAACGTCCAAGTGTTGTTTTCTTGATGCCATTAACTTAAAAATAGCACGGCTATGAACGTCTTTGAAAAAATTCTGAAAAAAAAAAAAAAATTTCTGATGAATAAAATCATAATTGATCAGCCGTGTATCCTAAGAGGAAATAATTCCATTCGATTAGCTAGTAATAATTATTTCTGAAAATTGTATAAAAATAAAAAAAAATTGATAGTTCATGACGTCTAGATTTTAGACAAAAAATAAAACTTATCAATCACAACTATCTGTTACAAAATATTATAACTTTCCAATACTCATCATTAGTTACTATTTTCCTCTTTCGGGAGATCGAGTGGTACAACAAATGTCTGTTGAAATTGTTATTTTTTATAATCTTTTATTATTTTATAAATTTCAAAATTCAAGTTTCTGATCGTCATAATTTACCATGAAAGTTCTTTCCACTTGCTATTTTTTAGTTTTTAAAATGGCATTTATAACAAAAAAAATAATAACTAATAATAAATAGTATTACTTATTGAATTTTTTTACTTGTCTTAAATCTGGATATTATTTTTGTAGTTAATTTTTCTCGATGTAGTACTTACACGCAAGTCTTTAATTTTTCTCGAGGATTTTATCGAATTTTAAGTACGCGTAAAGCGCGACTGGTTTCTAGCTAAATCAACGGGATGTGTTGAAAAATTGTTATAAGTAGCAAGTGTAAAAAGATCGCCACCTCGACCAGGCCTCAAACCGAGACCTCCTTGCAGGAAAGGCGCGTCATCCAATTTCGCCACCGAGGTCTTGGCGACCCTCTCTCTTCACATGCTACATTTAAATTACGGTGCATATGAGGCGTTTCACGTCAACTGTCCTAGCGCCGCGCGCGAGCATCAAATACGTGCTCTTTCCAACTCGCAATTGCGGCACTATGACGACATTAAAAAAAATAATGAATACATAGAATCGACGAGTTTTCTCCTCAGCTTTCCAATGGTGCTATCATTTTTTTAAAAAATGACGACATAACTTAGAAAAAAACAAAATGTGTTATATCTCGAAAACGGCATTTTTAATATTTTTTTAACCATCACTAATCGAAAGAGCATGATTTTTTACGTCGGTATAGCGATTTCCAGAGAGTACTTTTTTAATTTTAGCGAGATATTAAACGACAAAGTCGGGCGCAACGCTTCAGCGGCAGCGGCTGCTTGACTCGCGCGCGCGCGCCTTTGGTTATATCGGTAGTATGCTATATGTATGGACCGCAAAATGAAAAAGGTTAGGTTGCATTGTTTTGATTCGATGTTTCGCTGGATGGTCATATCACGTTCTTTTCTTGTAAAGTTTATTCATAAATATAATTATTTTGAAAATGGAAATGACACATTGATAGTTTGTCTGAAATTGAGTAGTGTTTGAGCTAAGTAGTGTTTGAGCTGAGTATTGTATTTAGTGCCCGTTTTTGGGGCTATTAGAACTGGGAGCCGAATACGTTTTTTTATGCACGCAAAAGATAAAAGGT